>PVKC010001933.1:0-28026 GCA_004027635.1 Crocidura indochinensis
CATCAACTTTTTCCTTCTTGTCTTTCTTTCTTGAACATTAGAACTGCAGTGTGGGATTAACATTATTAAAATGCTACTCATAATGGGCTGGTCAAAATTCTAAGCCAAAGCCTTCAAGTGGCTGCCCTGGAGATCCCTCAACTTTTTCTGCATCATGATGTATCTTGATGGCAGAGAGGTGCTTCCTCCTGCATTCCAACTCAGATATACAGTTTGGTATCAGGTACTATTCACCAGCTAGAATGGCCTGCCATTCTTGACATCATAGAGATGATTTTGAGCTGCTCAGAGCTTCAGAAATCTCTTTCCTCTTTTCTACTTTCTTTGCTAATCTCATCCACTCTTGCACACTTTATCTTCAAACAGAAATTCCAGTCCAAATCCTTCCTGAGATCTTCAAATCTATGTATCACTGTCTTAGTCTCTCCTGTTTGAAGTCTACAATCATCTTGATGTCTTTTTCCCTTTCTTGAGCCTCCTGAGCAATGCTCAGTAGGCTGGGGAGTGCCTTTCCCAGAAATTCTTGTTCATCCCAGCCAGTGGTTCAGGGCTAAGGCCTTAGGATGCAGAGCTGTTTGGTCCCTACATTACCAAAGAATATCAGGTCCATGTTGTGGGCATGTAGGGCTATACCCAATTGGCCTGGGGGCCCATGTGCTGCTGGGGACTGCACCAGGTCAGCAGCTTCCAGGCGCACATCTTAACCCTAATACCACCTCTCTGGCCCAATTGCCTTAAATTTTATTAAAGTCAAAAAGAATTCTCAATTTCCTTGTCTGGCTCTCTCCTACTAGCCCTAGAGCCTTGACTGGAACCTTTTGGTTCTACTGCTTGGGAAGTGTGAATGAAGGTAATTAGGAGGGTATTACTGGACCTGACACTCCCTTCTCCTCACCTCCATTCAGACATGATCCCCAAATTCCTGACAGCTCTCCAACCTATTTCTACCTCCCTTTGTTGGAATGCTCTCACCTCTCCCACCCCATCACCCCATATCTCATCAGTAGCTAGTTGACTGATAGACCTTCTCCATTGTCAGTGCTCTTTTGGCAGATCAAGTCATCTTTCTGGATCAAAAAATCTAACCCCAGCACTTGCTACCCAGAACCCATTGAATGACTCGCATTGTTGGGAGGATGAAATGGAAATTCATGTCACCCTCCATATATGCCTCTTTGCTAGAATTCTTAATTCCCCTACATCCTCTCCACACCCCAAATTTCTTCCAAGGAATATCTTTCCCTACTAACTGTGTACTTGACCTTTAGTCCTGTGTTTAAAAACTACTTTATCAAGGTTCCCCTTAACTACGTTCCTTCCCCAATATCCAGGCCAAGCCACACTTACTCACATGTGTATCCTGTACTTAGTCAAAAATCCCACCTTTTCAATGATCAAACCATTCTCCTACCTACTTACTGATGGCCTGACTCTCTTAGTAGACTTTAAGGTATATGAAGAGAGACAAAGGCAACAGGTAGTAAAGGCCTTTGCCCTCACAGTGTTTTCCTTGATGGTACAGAAGTGAGCATGGCCTCAGGAAATCCCTGTGAGGCCTGACTAGCTGCTCTATTTCCTCTGCAGTGTCTACTTTTCTAAAGACCCTTGGCTTACCAGTGCTTTCTGTCCCTTACAGGCCACCAGACTTCACTCTCCATGGCCCAGCTGCTACTAAAGTAGGAGCACTTTAACTCAACCCCTTTGGAAAGCAGATTAAGTCCAGAAAACAAGAACTACTACTGAAGAGAATCCAGAAGAAGACTGACTTTATGACAACTAAGCTGTTGGCTTGGCTTTCTCAAACGCCGTGGAATTTTCTTTCTGTATACAGCTGTGTTTATAGAAGGCAATATCATGTATGTAAATAAATTCAGATGCCGCTTGGGTTATTTTAAAACAATCAGTCTCACACTAATCAGCTTACTCAGAGACATAATCTTACCCTAAAAAAGTGACAAATCGGTACACAGTGGAGCTGAGGCAAAGGCACAGAGATCAAGAAGCATGGTGATGTGGTTAGTGTGGCAATGGAAGCCTGTTGCAGGATTTGGGGTCAGGCATTCCAGAGACACCAAGGAGAGGCTTGGGACTCTGACAGTGCCCATCTGATCCTAGCTTCATGGAGGTGGCAAAGGACAGGCAGTGTGTTCCAGGTTTGCTTCTATTCTCAATTCTCTAAAAGAATTGCATCCTTTTCCACAGCAATGCTTAGTCCATACCACTCACTTGGGATCTATGTCACCTTCTCCCCTTCCACAAAAGTCATCAGTATTTCAGAGTTGCCACCCATGTCCTCTATCCTATTGGGCCTACTCACCTGTTGGTTTGTCTTATATTACACTGTAGTACATGGTCAATTCATACCATTAATTTTTTTTTTGGTTTTTGGGTCCCACCCGGCAGTGCTCAGGGATTACTCCTGGCTCCATGCTCAGAAATTGCTCCTGGCAGGCACGGGGGACCATATGGGGCACCAGGATTCGAACCGATGACCTTTTGCATGAAAGGTAAATGCCTTACCTCCATGCTATCTCCTGGGCCCCATACATACCATTAATTTCTAAAGTTTATTGCACACTGATCATGTACTCCATGCTCTCCAATAGACAATGTGTTGATACCCTATTGACCAATAAGGGCCCTGTTATCATACTCCCCTGCCCCTACTCTCCTGTTTTAGAGGTGAGGAAAGGGAGGTGAGGAATGTCTGCTAAAGTTCAAACAGCAGTGCTCAGGGCCTACTTCTGGCTCTTTGAAAAGAGATTAGTTCTGGTGGGGTTCAAGTATGCTAGGGATGCAATCCAAGTAGGTCACAAGCAAGGTGAGCTCTTTATCTGCTATATATTACCACACTAGCCCTTAAGTTCTTCCTATTCTCACACTGCCATTGCTTACCAGCTGGCCTCCAATGCAGCTTTCCTATTCTCATCTAAACCCCTGAATTAGAATGGGAAAAGTTGCTGAATTTAGGAGGCAAAACTGATGCTCAAAAAGGCAGCTACGTTTGTGATTTATGATTTTCTTGGTTCTCTGAAAAGGAGACGGCTGAGTCCACCTTGCTTAAGCTCCAAATGCCCTGTTCTCAATCTGCTTTCTTTCTAACAAATGAAAACAAAACAAACACCATGTCTGAGCACTCACTCACTCTTCCCCGACTTATTTGTACAAATAACTTTGTCTGGAGGGCAACAGCCAGCACATGCCAGCTGAGCAGCAAAGCGTTGTGTTTGTTTTTAATTTTTTTTTATAATGGACACCATGTGGAATACACAAAAAAGGCAAAGAAGGAAAATCTGGTTTCTTTTGAGAATTTTGTAGTCTAACTGAGGACACATAAAGCTTATGAGTGAAAAAAAGTGAGAGAAAATAAGTGACTGCTGAGGCTTTGTGCACCTGATACACAGGGCACGGCAGTGAAAAGAGGTGTCTTAGCCTGTCTAGGTGAATGATTAGGGTTGTATGCACACTGCTACTGGCCAACTGTTCACACACCAGATCCTTTTTCTTACTGGCTTAGTAGATACTTCTTTATTGTTTGGTCATGGAGGAGGAAGGAAACAGATATGTAGAGAGGTCTGGACATGCCTGGTTAGTGCCTGTATCTTCTTTTATCCACCTCTCTGCCACTGCCAGAACTGTGGGCCCCATGGTGTGTTCCAAGAGCCTCTGGTTCCCACAGGGCAGACTCAGACTCATCTGTAGAAGCTGTTGTTGTTGTTATTGTTATCTCCCAGGGTATATTGTGACCAGCACATAATACCTCCTACTTGGTCTTGAGAATCTGGGCCTGAGAATGGTTCTCCTTGGTGCTGCCATGATCATTTTTGTTAATGCTAGTTTCAAATACTATTATGATTTCTCAAATCAACCCATGACTATTCACACCATTCTTTAGAACTCAACTGAGATTGTACCTACAACTCTTTCACCATATGCTACTATATTAGTATTTTAATAAAATTTATTCTTCTCTTACAGTAAATATCGCTAACACCAAACTATTACAACTTTATTCTGGCTGTTGCAACCAAGACAACAATGACCACCACCATTATGTTAACACCTTCTCCTGCGAGTATTATTCTTACTATAAAATCACCTTCAGCACTTCCATTACTCTATTTAAATACCTCTCCTACCCCTTTAAAAATAGTAAGTAAACCATAGCTTACTGCATCTACTGCAACTCCTCCTCTATAATTCTCTCCACCACCCTTCAGTTTACCAAAAGAAACTCAACCTTTGTGGAAATCTACACATTTACTAACTACTTGATGTGGATTTTTCCTTCCAGCATCAGGAAATGTTGTATAATGTTAACATTTCTAATGCTCTCACATGATAGATTAGTAAATTGGGACTCAGAAATAAAACAACCGTCTTAAGGTCTAGTTTTAGAGCATTGTAGGGTTCTGATCTCACTCTCACTCTCAATGCTGTATGGATAATGTGTCTCTGATCTTTTCCTTTTAGCATGTTCTTGTGCAGAGGGATGGGAATCTACCTAGCAGGGGCAGGACAGTGACTGGAAAAAGAGTTCTAGGGAAATCAGAAAGTTGACCCAAAGCAGCCAACCAGCCAGGCTGCTTGCATGCTCAACCTTGGCTATTGTTCTCCTCTCCATCCCCTTGAATAGGAAGCACTTCACCAGACACTGCCCAATAGGTTTGTGCTGTCACTTGATGATCACAAGAGAATCTTTAATTGGGCTCACAGAGAAACAAAGAGGGTGGGAGATAATGGCATCTTTGGTTCCCACAAGATCTTTGTTGTTTGGGTCTCTTTGTTCATCCTCAACTAATCCACACTGAGAGTAGAACAAGAATAGCATTGCTATATGTAAAAAATGTAAGTGGTCATTACTCCTCACACTTATTTGGGGTGCTTTGTTCCACATATGACATGCAAAGCTACTGGAGGGTATGTCCATTTAGTCATCGGGTCAACAATTATTTCTTAATCACTATGCAGAAAGGGCAAACTATGCCTTCCAGGAAGTAATACTGAGCCAAACGGAGCTTTCTTTACTCTTAAGGCTATGTTTGTGTTTCTAAAATTTCATGGCAGGAGCCAGAACGATAGCACAGTGTAAAGGATGTTTGCCTTGCGCATAGCTGACTGGGGTTCTACCCCCAGAATTCCTCTGGTACCCTGAGCTTACAGGAGTAATTTCTGAATGCAGGGCAAGGGCAATCCCTGAGCTCTATTGGGTGTGTTCCAAAAAAAAAACCTAACAAACAAAAGTTAGTGGACAAAACCAAGCAGCAAACAAATGTAGAAGGAGAGACAAAAAAAGAGAGACCAAGGCAGGGCCCCTTAAGAACACAAGAACACACATAATAGAATCAATGGTGCCTGTAATGGCATTACACAGGCAAAGGTTCCAACCTGTGAAAAGCTGGGCTGCAGGAGCAGAGGGAAAAAGAGGACCAGAGTCTGATGAGGCAGAAGAGTCAAACAGGACCTGGCCATACCTAGGTGAAAGACAAGATTAGTATGTCATTCTCAGCATAGCTAGCAAAAGAAGTAAGTCTGTTAGATGCTGAGGTCTGCAATTCTGAGGAGAGTAGATCCCTACTCTCCAATACTTTCACTGAAGCATTTTTCAGGCAATAGCTCAGGTTAGATAACTTATGGAAATCCCCCATGAAATTCTAAGCTAAAAACGGAAGACTAACCTCATGCCAAAAGGTATCACTCAATCTGTCTCCTGCTACATGATGTTATCATGTAATTTCTATGCTGCTGAGCCCCTACTTAATACCAGTACCAAACATGATCCCCAGAGCACCACCAGGGGTCACTCCTAAGGACATACAGAAGTAACCCCTGAGCATTGCTAAAAGGCAAGCGCCACCTTACCGCCTTCCTCTCTCTCTCCATCCCTGTATTATTTTCCTCATGGGAAGTCTCTAAATTATATATACTTCAGGGCCCACAAAACCAGCCGAGACATCAGCTCAGCACCTGGCATGTAGACGGCAAGCCTTGAATGGCACAGGATAGCAATTTCATTTCTTTGGAGCTTTTAAAGACGCGTCAGATTAATAAGCCATAAATCACAGTGGCAATTAAAATAAAAGAATATACACTCCAGTTAGCAGCAGCAGCAGCAGTAGTAGTAAGTAATAGTAGTAATAGTGGAAGTGACATTCTTTTAAATAAATAGGACCACCATTTCTACTGGAAAGTACATAGCTAGTGAATTTTATATTGGCTCTTCTAGCGCCTTGTGGCTGGAGTCAGAGATTTTAAAGTTCCTAAAATAAGGATGGATAATTAATGATTTGGCAAGCGGAGGCAGAGAAAGGATTTTGAGCCATCAATGTCCGGTCAGTTGTTTTTCCATAGATCAATCCATCTGAACTTTTTCATGAATAATGCATGCCCCTCAGGCAGCAGTTATCAGGGGCCAGGGGTGCTGCTTGCCCCCACACCATGTTCAGCACTTGGCACATCTCATGCCACAATTGGAGTATCCAAGGCTATTCTCTACCCCCACACACCTCTGTGCTGTGGGCTCATTTTTCTGCAGTACTCAACTCAGGAAAAAATATGGGTTAAGTCAGCACACAAAATATTATTTGGTGTTCATTATACATTGTGTGTGTGCATGCGGGCACACACACATAAGCCCCACTTCTATGTAGGGAATCTGATGAAGGAACATGAGAAAAGGGTAATGGACAAGTTACATATTTAAAATTCCATCCGTTCGATTTCTTTAATGCAACACGGGTCATTTTTAATCTCGCTGTGCTTGATAAATACCTGCATTTTAAGTCATTGTTAAGATTGTGTCTGTTTTTATTAGAACTTATTTGTCATGATTTGACAGTCGTTTCTAATCACATTTGTCCTGTGTTGAGTTTTCTTTATGAATACTGATCATTCCCAGAGTCAAAATTGAGGATGGTTCACTCACCCACCAAGCACACGTAGTATGTCTACCACCCAGGATACCATTTTGACTTGTCCTTTCATTTAAATGTGAGACAATGAATAGCAAAACTGTAGGGGGAAGTTTATCAGGAGGCATAGAAATGAGAATTGTTGGGAAGGTTTTGGAAGCTGGAGTGCAGATTTCTGTGCAGTCAAATCAATCGCTATGTAGTTGGGATGTTTAGATATGCAGGCAGTTTGAACACAACACATGGCTGGATCTAGATCTAAAGCTGTCCATGTTATCAGTTCAGCTTGGATTCCCAGCACTGTAGGAAATAGCATACCACAGTCATGTCCAGTTTCTCAACAAGCAGCATTTGTCTGTTCACTCAGCAAATACCAAGTCATCCGGTTCACAGACATTCACTCATTCAACAGCTGCTCTTCACCTAAGCCCTTAACAATTAATCTGTTTTTCAGTAGACATCCATTTGGTTTCTACTTCCATGGAGTGCACAGGCATGGTCATTGCATTGCATTGATCTTATTGTGAGTCAGTTCAATCCCGGGAAATTTCTTTCTTGTCTTATGTCAGCACCATAGAAAGGCCATTCTCTTTGCACTTGCATTTGAACTCCTGGCTTTACTGTTCCCAGCTTTCTCCAGTGGATGGGGAGTAGCACTTTAAGAAATGCAACTCTAAACTGTCCTGGGTTGTTTACAATTATTTTGTCCATAAATAAATAAATATCATCAGGGGTGTCCTCTAAAAGATGAGTTTGATACTAAGTGTTCAAGACTTTAATGGCCTATAAACATACATGATGGCCTGGGAACCCAAACTTAAGAGTTTAAGATAAAAGCATAAGTGTTGCACTGGTGAAGGGGGCTGTTCTTTATTTATAACTAAAATCCAACTACAAACATGTTTGTAATCGTGGTGCTTAAATAAAGATATTTTAAAAAGAAAGCATAAGTGAGTTAGAAAGAAAAAGAAAGATAGATAGAAAGAGAGAAAGGAAGAAAGAAAGAAAGAAAGAAAGAAGAAAGAAAGAAAGAAAGAAAGAAAGAAAGAAAGAAAGAAAGAAAGAAAGAAAGAAAGAAAGAAAGAAAGAAAGAAAGAAAGAAAGAAAGAAGAAAGGAAAGTAGAAGGGAGGGAGGAAGGAGGGAGGAAAGGGAGAAAGGAAAGGAGGAAGGATGGAGGGAGGGAGGAAGGAAGGGAGGAAGGAATGGAGGGAAGGAGAGAAGGGAAGGAGGAAAGAAGGGAGGAAAGAAATGGAAGGAAGGAAAATATGGAGAAGGAAAGGATGGAGGGAGGAAGGGAGGGAAGAAGGAAGGGAGGGGATAAGGAAGGGATGGAGGGAGGAAAGGAAAGAAGGAAGGGAGGGAGGGAGGTAGAAAGAGAGGGAAAGAAGAAGGGAGGGAGGGAAGGAAGGGATGGAAGGAAGGAAGGGAGGAAGTGAGGGAGGGAGGGAGGGAGGGAGAGAGAGGCAGAGAACATTGCCAAGAAAAGCACCATCTCATTTAGTCACTCTTTTAGGCACTGAAGTTGAATTTGTATCAGATAAAGAACTTAGTTCCTCAAAGAACAAAGGTGAGAGCATTTTCCAATCATCCGTAGAGAAGCAGGGATTGTGCTTGGCTACTGGCAATGCACAGCTGTCTTCTTTAAAGGTCTGTCTGGCTGGATGGTTCTGCCCTTTATGTTTTGTTTGTTTGTTTTTTTGGAAGGTCTGGGAGACATTTCTAGTATGGAAGAGCCAGATTTTGGGAAATGAAGCTGGTGAGTTGGACTGTGCATCTCACAAACATCAATTATGATACTCACATCCCTCCAAACACCTACCTCCAAGCAGCTGACAATTAGGGATAATAATGGACTTGGCCTCTTGCAGAGGAGCATCTTAGCCAACCACACACTCCCAATCATCATCTATTGCCCCTTTGGAAGGAAGAACTGGGCTGCAAAAGGCTCTAACTCAGTGGTTTTAGTGTGATGCTATTAAACATGGTGTTGTCTTGAAATCCAAGTTCGGGGTCTCATTTCTCCTCATTTCTTCTCCTGTGTGATGAAACACATGGGGCTGAAACTCAGAGGAAGCAAGATTTCCATTTCCATCCTGCTACTGAGAACTGAGCATTTTGCTTCTTTCCTTGAGGTCTCTGGCTCTTTGAATCTGTAAAATGGGGAGAGGATCAACTCTATACAGTGAGGTTATTGGAAAATGAGTCGAGTAGTGCAATGTTCCTAGGGCAGTGACTTTACATGGCAGGTAATAAATGACTACAATTTATATTCATGAAACACTATCATTTTTCAAAAAAATAGACTGATCCCCAAATTCATTTTTTTTATAAAATTAGCATGACCGCTACACTTAGCCAGTTCTGAACTTAAAACAGAATTTTTCCCTTAAGGTTTATTATACTAAAATATAAAAAAGGACATCTGAGTTTCAGTTTAAAGAAAACTCTTCATTATGATAATTTTCCATTTCCAAAGAAATGAAATCATTTTCCAGTCTGATTGGGGTTTCAGCCTCAGTTCATTTCTCTTTGTTCATCCCTTCTGGTTGTGCTAATGTCCCCTTTGTGTGTGTACATTTGTCCAATGCAATCTCAGAAACAATCACCTTAATTGATCCAGCGTTAACCTCTAACAACTTAAGACAGAGGCTTTTTATCTATCGCTCAATCCTCGCTGTAGATGAAATTCCCCATAGAGCTGACGTCGTTGTCACCACCACCCTGTTTCTTCTCAGGAAGACATTTCAGTAAATAAAGTGTGGTCAGAAAAAAAACCCCTAAAACAAACAAACAAAAACCAAACAAAAAACCCAGACCATTTGCCTGAAAGACTCCAGAGTGGCAGAAAGTCCAGTTATGAATGAGTGGTCTTATGCTCTGCCTGGTGGTGGGCATAGTAATAGATTTTATATAGGTGTCACCCTTTTCAAGACCCCAGTAAGGATTGATGATTTCCAGGAGGCTGATCCATCATCCAGGGCAGGTGGTACCCTGTTGGAATTTCAGAAATCTGTTCCCAATCACATTCACTCTTGGGTGACTCTGTAACGACCCTATTTGCGGTACGTTACTGAAAATCAATGTGCCGCATTCAAGGTCAATGTACTGTTGGAAAACTCTTTAAGCACTGATGGATGGATTGTGCTCATTCAGAATAAATGTGAGAAAAAAGTGACAGCTGAGCTTCCAATAGCTATGTCAACTCTCGCAGGCCACTTCCATCTGGAGCAGGCAATGGGGTTCCCAGCAGGGATGACATCACACATTTCCTCTGATTCTCTATGTTGGGAGGGAAAAGTGTGTACCCCTATGTTAGTTCATCTCTCCTCATGGCACCAACCTCCAGAATACCAACCCAATGTGTTAAAATCCTTGCAAGTCAATTTGAAATCCATCGAGTCATTAGGATCAAAATCAACATCAAAGCACCACAGGGTCTAATTTAAGACAACTGTATTTTTGGAGAAGTAATTGGAAAATAACAAAAGGTGAACATGCTGAGTCAGTTCAGTTGATTTCATTCCATATACAAATATTTTTGAGACATATCATGACTTTCTTTAAAATGCAAATCCTGAGCTCGTTGGAGGTGGAGAAACTGAAACACCACCAGAGAAGTTTAGCATGCTTCAAAAAAGATGAAGCTACAGGAGAATTTAAAGGTTGTAATGAAAATAGGAAAGAACCATTAAGGACATTGATGATAGGAATGTTGTACTGGTGAAGGGGGGGGTGTTCTTTACATGACTGAAACCCAACCATAATCATGTTTGTAATCAAGGTGTTTAAATAGAGATTTTAAAAAAAGGAAAATATGAAAGACCCACCAGGAATCCATGATTTTCCCTGAGACAACTCCCAGATTAACTGCTATGTATGCATAGCAAGACAATTAGGAGGTATTAGATCTAACCTTCTCTTCAAAGCCATTCTTGTCTCTTTCTGTTCTGGAGTAAATTGTGCTTTCTTTGAACATCTCTCTCTCCCATCCACATTTCCCTTAATTTCTTTCAATACAAACTACGATGCTTCACTGAAAAAAAAATAAAGTACCACACATCGAACCCAAGATCAGGAATGCTTCCTCCTCTCCACAAATTTCCAGCTGGGAAAGAGATGAAGTCACCAGAAAATCAATAAATGTAAGGAAATATGTGCTACTGCACCGTCTTGGAATGAGCAGTAAATGCAGAGCAGCACATATAAGGTAATAGGGTTCCCATTCCATCTAGTTGTGATTGACATTTGGGAAATGGAAAGCAAGCAGACCAGGAATGTTTAGAAAATTCTGGCCTCCAATCCATTAAATATTTTTCAGAAAGTTCACCTTTTTTAAAATCATCAAAAAAATCTATTAACTATTTATCAATAAACCAGAGTTTAAAGCATGCTCAACCTTCTCAATGGCAAGGTAAACCCTTTCTGGGAGCTAATCATGAAAATTATATTTTATCTCTTTGGGTAGAGATTAACATCTAAATTTTCTATATCTTTCTTTTTTTGGTTATTATTATAAGTATTAACTTCCCCAAAGGAAACTCTGATTAGCTGCCAATGAAATATCCAAAGGTCAACTTCTGTTTTTTTTTAGCTATTAAAAAATACTAGTTATCTGGGATTATTTAGAAATGTATCAAATATTCAAAGCTGTGTTACTCATGTTGTCCAAGAGAAGATGAAATTATAGAGGCCACTCTTGATTCCACAAGTGCAGTCAGATCAATCTAATAACAAACACATCCCTAAGTTATTCCTTTGTAGGCATTGATGGAATTACCAGCAACCCACAGCAACCAGTTCAATAGCTTGGTGTATTGTTTCTGCTAAATAATAGGTGATGAATTAATGTGTATATGTTAGATCTTTTCATTACCTATGAGGAAGTAATTGCATTTTACTCCTTGTAACTTCCTTCTGCATCCTTTACTTTTAAAATTCTTGGTTAAAATTTTTTGACATCCAAAATTTCAACTTGCATCAATAGTTATTCTACCTAATGAGAACCATTTCTTTGAAATGACCCAGAAATTACATCTCCTGTATTGGTTGATCATGTAAGAGTTGATCATGTAAATTGATATAGTTGTGCTATTGATTCAAAGTATGGGTCCCTGTGTTCCTTTGTTTATTTGACAATTTAGTTATGCATGTACTCCAAGTCATATTTAATCCAGAATTCACTAGAGCATTATTATTCAAGAAAATATTAGCTTTCATAGTGTGCAAAAGGCTACTCCAGGCTTTGGGGAGTCGAAGAACTCTAAGACAAGATTCCTGTACAAAGTTATGCACAGCATATTTGAGAGATGATCAGATATGTAAATTTAAATACAACTTAATGATGAGCACAGAGGAGGAAATGGATGATCTCTGGGTGAAACAACAGAGTGGTGAGAGCAAGTAGGATAATTTCCTGAAAAAATAACATTGCAATTGAGTTTGAGTATCTGATGAGAATAGGCACTTTAGTGAGAAGTAAAAACAGAGCATTCCAGGCACAAAAACAACATTTTCACTATCAAGAGAATGGAAAAGAGTGTGGTGTTCTTGAGAAACACATTGAGAAGGAAAAGAAGAAAGAGAGAACAGACTAGGACTCAGTCAACTCAGTTATAGAGTTTTGACTCACTACTGCAATATGTTAGAATTGAACAAATGATTATCTTGGCTACTTACAATACTGTAGAGCATGCAAACAGAAAATTCTATCAAAGAAAATCATACAGAGATGTGAAAACATCCACGTTCCAACTTCTCAATTAAAATGCAGTGCCTGACAAGCATCTAGAAACAGACCTTCCTGGACATTTCTAACTATTGATTAGTAACCTCTCTCCTTATTTCTAATAGCACAGCTTAGTATGCTCAGTTTTGTACTTTATAAGAGTGGGATTGTAGAGCAAGTATTTTAACATGGCCTCTTTCATCACAGGAGTTCACAAAACTGTAGGTCTATCTTCTCTTTTCTGTACAGTGTTAAATATTCAAAATATGAGCATTTTACAACTTTTTGTTTTACTGCAGATAGATGCTGATGGATATCTTTCTGACATCCACATTTCATAGTTATGATCAATAGTGCATTGCATTTGAAGACACTATCCACATGTTTTGGGTGGATATATAGCCAAGAGTGTTCAGCTTTAATACATAATCATTGATTATTTAACTATAGCCTTCAATCTGTTCATCTCAGAACATTCTGGTGGTTTCACATTTTCAACACAACTTTGGTTTCTTTGTGTATTCAATTAGTATTTATATTTTCAGCTAGAGGGTAAATTTCATGAAGATGAAACCATGTGTTCTTTTTCTTTTTTTTTCTTTTTTTTTTTTTTTGGTTTTTGGGTCACACACGGAAGTGCTCAGGGGTTACTCCTGGCTCCGTGCTCAGAAATTGCTCCTGGCAGGCACAGGGGGACCATATGGGGCACCGAGATTTGAACCGATGACCTTTTGCATGAAAGGCAAACGCCTTACCTCCATGCTATCTCCCGGGGCTCCCATGTGTTCTTTTCTGATTACCACAACCTCTCTAGAGATTCATATGACATGTATCCCATGATTGGAGATTATATCCATGCATGTATACATGTGTAGATCACCTGCCAACAAATACACTCATACCTATGTTTCAGATGCTGTCTCAGCATTGTCTTAGCAGAGTCAGCATCCAATCCTATATTCTTTACTATAATTATGAACAAGAAGGAAAGATTACAGGTGATATAATACAGGAATTTCCATGTGGTTTCAAACTCCTAAGCAAAGTTAATATGTCAACCCAACAAGAACAGTAAATGTAATGAAGAGGAATTCATTTTCAATTCAAATAACCCAGAAGTCACAAAATTATCTGCAATGATAACTCCTGTATATTTTTTGCAAAGTCTTAACAGAGTGAATACATATTTTTACAAATCAGGAGTAGAAGAAAATGTCAACTAATAATAGTAAAAAAAAAGAAAAAAAAAACCACAAGAGCCCAGAGCTCCCTGCTTGAATAAACCCCATCACGAGTCACTCTCACAGTCATCAATTAGAGAGTTGGCCCTCTTTCCAATGATTAATTTCTACTTGGACATTGTTAATAATGAGGTTACAGAAATGTGTTTACATGGGGCAGAAACAAAGGAGAAGTACAATATGCAAACATTAGTCATCATTTAAAGCGCATCAAAGGTCAGAGAATAGCTGTATTAAGTCTGACACCCTGACTTCAGAGAAAACCTTCAGTGCTGTGAATGTGATTACCATTATAATGTAGATGCCAGCACAGACTTGGCACTAGAAGTAACCAAGGGACCATGGTAGCCATTAAATGATGGGACACATCATTTAAAAATGAGTCATGAAACGAGTCCCCACAAAATCTAGTTCCAATATTCACCCATTATACTTCTGGTTTTTGTGGACCAGGAATTCAGTGGCACTTGATCCTTCTGATGCCAAGCTCATGAGTTGGCAAGTAAGAGTGACTGAAGAGAACTCACCATAAAGGCTTCCCTGACTATCTGGCGATGGGCTGAGAACCACCAGAGGGCTGCCTGAGAAGCTGGGCTCTCTAGGAACAGTGCTCCCTCTCTATGGGCAAGTCAATGCAGGACCTCCATAGGCAAGATAGACTGTCTACAGGTTGACTGAGGTCTCCCAAGTGTGTTGCAAAGATAGAGAGAGTGATATAGAGAGCAGGGCTCTTTTCTGAGTTCCTTTCTTAAGAGCTCTTTTTGGAAGTCATATAGCATCTTCTCTCTCATTATCATAATCATCCTTATATGTGCTGGGATTTTTAATTCTTTACTTTCAATTCTTTATTTTCAATTCTTTACCTTTACTCTTTAGATCCATTGATGAATTCCATTTTCAGGTGAACTTACTGAGGATGACCAAGGTTGGCAGAGATATCTAATAATGAGTACCAGGAAGCATCCAAAATAAATACTATGTGTGTCCCACCCCTCCCCCTTTGTAATCTTGGTCCATTTCTAGGCTTACTCAGAACAGTGCTATGACCTTTCCATGTGCCCATGATGATGTCAGAAGGTTCATTAAAACACTCTGAATGGGAGCCGGGAGGTGGTGCAGGAGGTAAGGTGCCTGCTGCCTTGCCTAGGACGGACCACAGTTCGATCCCCCGATTCCCATATGGTCCCCTGTGCCTACCAGGAGCGACTTCTGAGCGCATAGCCAGGAGTAACCCCTGAGCGTCACTGGGTGTGGCCCAAAGAACAAACAAACAAACAAACAAAAAACACTGACTGCACTTTTTTTTACCTTCTTCTGCACTATTTAAACACATTAATGTGCACATTTGCTATATAAACTCTGATAATAAAAATAATACATGTGCATTGCACGCAACCTGGAGGTATAAATAAGTTTTAATCGGAAAATAAAAATCACCCAATTCTAAACTAACCCAAAAGAGAACTTAAATGATCTTCCCTTGTCTTCCAGGTCCAAATTCATGCCTACACACATTTTATACACCTAATATATGCCTGTATTTCAATATCATAAAATGTTCCTCATAAACTTGATTTCTTAATGGCTGCTAAATAATTCCATTGTATATATGCAGCCCAATTCATGCAAAAAATAACCTTCCTTTTCTTAAAAGGACAGCAGATCATGACATATCTCATAATCCCATTAACTATACTTGCTTGTTAAAACACTCATCCTATTTCTTGGTAATTTTCTTCAGCTAGGAATACGATATCTTTACCAAGTGAGATTATTATCTTCAACTCATAAGCCATGGCTGGAGGGACTCAAGAAAATTATAAACTCCTTTCCTGTTTATCACATAATGCAAAAAACTAAGGCTAACATTGGGTCCATCAGGGGACTGACTAAGGTCAGTTTGGCCTCTCATCGTGCAATGCAGCCTAATCTCAGAAGTCTAAAGTAGGATCACAAAAGAGCCTTCATAAAGAAGGTGTCTCCTTTCTTGAGTCTCCCATCTGTTATGGTGAGCTCTGAGGGATTCTGGTAACCCTGCTGTCATTCCCTGGGAACTTACACTACCACATTTCAGGCCACTACAGATATCCCCATAGAGCATTCTCAACAGGTGACATTTGTGTCACATCTGCCTGAGGCCACTCTCCGGATCCAGCATTAGCTCTCCTTTGCCCCTGTGGTCTAGTGTCAGAAAATCAACATTCCAGAAATTACCCCCCAATTGAAGAGCATGAGAATGTGCTGGTTGATGCCCAGAATCTCTGCATTCCCGACCAACTGAGGGGCAGCAGTGAGCACAACCCTCCAGTGGAGATTCCCATTTTTGTTTTGCTCATAGCACCTCTAGAATTGCCCCCCAATAAAACAATAAAGCAGGAAAATAAATCAATAAAACAGGAAAATTTAACCTACATACTGCTCAGCCCTCTGAAAAGTGAGAAGAGAGGTTGTTTTGTGCAGAAATATCTATTAGGCGGGGAGATGGAAATATGCATTTATTCTCTGGAATGGAACTCTTTTCTTTGATCCAGGAGCAGCCTAAAATGGATTTTTGTCTCAGGCTCTGCTTGTGAGGTAAACACAAACCAAGAATGACTTCAGTTAACAGCTGCCATGAACATTCCATAAAGGCAACAACAACAAAAGGTACAAAGTAGAGGTTCATTGTCTAAGAGTGGGTATTAGAGGGTTCTTGCTGGTATAGACAAAATAATCTCAGGGTATGAAACAGTATCTCTGGTCTCAGATGGGAGTGGAGCTGTGACTCAGCTGAGCAGTTTTCATCAGTTCCCTTCTTTCTGGGGGTGGAGTCAGTCTGGAGGTGGAGCCTCTGAGATGGGACCCTTGAATGTTTCCCATTCATCACTTCAATTCTCAAACTGAGCAAGTACCCATCTCTCAGTGAAGTTCCATGAGACACACTGGGTTTCTTAATGGACAAATGGACAGTGGGACAGTTTTCTCATGTTGGGCATATGCTCTCCCAGTATCCAATGCAAGGCAAGAAAACTGCTCATCATTAAGTCAAGCCTGGAAGTGGCAAGGCATCCCTTCCACTGTGTGTTCTAGGACCAGGAGCACCAGATCCAAGGAGTGGACACAGAGTCAACATCTTAAAGAAACCAGAACAAATGGAAAGCCATGGGATTGGCCATGCCAAGCAAAGGCAAGAGGGCAAGGCCACGGCTTTCTACTTAAGACCAGATTAAATATCCAGGACAGTGGTAGGTAGTAATGGGGAAAACTTTCCAGGAAGATGATCATAAGGCCTTGAACCCAGGGCAGGAGAACTTGAAGGACAATTTTAATGGTGGATGAACCATAAGCCCAGCAGATGTCTCTGGAAGCAGCAGAGAAATCGAGTTGGGCCAAGTGAAATGTTATTTCCTTAGAAATAAAAATTTTGTGTGTGTGGCTTGATTTGTAGTTAGGCATGTAGATCTATATACACATGTGTATGTATATACACACATATATATAACATATATTATATATAATTTATATATATACATATATATAAATATTCCAGCCTCACCATAGTTATGTTAGGATCATGGTCCTGGAAACTATTGAAAGAAAGAAGAAAATTGGAAATAAAGAAAAGAGGGAGAAAGAAAAAAAACAAAGAGAAATAGCAAGTGATAGAGAAAAAGAGGAAGGAATGAAAAGAGGGAGGAAAGGATGAGAGAAGAGGAAGGAAAGAACAAAGGAAAAGAGGAAGAAAAAGGAAGAGGGAGAAAGGAGTGGAGGAAAAGGAAGAAAAAGGAAAGGGAAGAGGGAGGAAGGAAGAGAGAAAAAGAGGAAGAAAAAAGGAAAATGGGAAGAAAGTAAAGAGGGAGGAAGGGACATAGAAAAAGGAAGGGAACTTGGAAGGAAGGGAGAGAGGTAGAAGGAAAGAAAAGAGAAAGGAAAAGGGAATAATAGAGGGAGAAAAGATGACAGAAAGAACGAAGAGATAAAAGGAGGCAGGGAGAGCTTCATTGGAGACTCAAGTTCAAACCCCAGTACCACATGGACCCCAGCCTTATTTCATGTAGTCCTGATTCCCCAGTCCTATAGGGCCTAAGAAGCTCTGCATCTATGAGTTCCAACCACCTAATCCAATTGACTGAGCATCACCAGAAGTGATTCCCAGACCCCTGTGCACTGTTTAGAAGAGTCCCTCACACTCAGAAAAAGAAAAAAAAGAGGTAGAATTTCAGAAAACTGCAAGTCTAATCAAGAAAAGGAGAGGAATGACGTGCAAGAAAAACAAGCCATCTCGACAGATTCTGTATCTAAAGAAGCAAAACTATATACAAAGGTGGAGGCATTGACGAAGAGATGCAGGCTACAATATTTCAATGCTCTGAAATACAGTTTAGCCATTGAAGCAGCAAGCTCAACTCTACACAAAGCATAGAAATGGCCACGGATGATCTATCTGGAATGTTGATTTCACTGAACAGAGGTGCTAAATTAAATCTTCTTTCTCCAGAATGCTTGTCCAAATATTGTTCCAGTATATGAATAGTTATTAGGGGAAACAACAAGATAATTTTCTAGTCAGGAAAGTTAGGGAATCATTAAAATAAATTCAACGTGCCTTAGAATCTTTAGCATGAAATCATTTATTCATTGCTTCCAATCAAGCAAGAGACTTGGAGCAAAAGGCCCATTAAGCTGAGGACCTGGAAGTATGTGTGAAGAAATGAACTTTAAGAAACACTTCTATTTATGCTATTTGGATGGTTTTCCCTTGGGGAGTTGACATATGTCCCTATATGAAAGTTATACCAATGTTGCTAGCTGTGGATAACTTTCATGGAGTATACAGTCAAAAAGAAGTGCACAGCCATTGTAACAAAACCAGGCAATCATAAACTGAGACGAGGTAAATAAGCAGAACTTAATGGAAATAAAGACATTGACCTTGAGGTGATAACTCAAAAAGGGAGAAACATTGTAATGAATATACACCAGAGTAAGAAAAAATCTATATGTTTCTAATAGAAAAAATGAGAGAGGAAAAAAAGTGTTGAACAATGGGTGAATTCAACAACAAAATGAGATCCAGAATAAAAGGGAAGGACATGAAGTAGTGGTGGATGTGGGTGTGTCTTTTATTTTTAAGTATGAGATGTACCTGGTCGGAGGCCAGGCCAATGTGGAGAGAGTCACTTCCTTCCCAATGGGCAGAAGACCTCAGGAAATGCAGCCAGGAGGCTCACAGGAAATGTGGGTTCCGGCAGCCCGGGCAACGCATGAGAGACTACTAACCCTAGTGCCCCCCTCCCCACCATAGTACATGGTTGTTAGGAAGAAATGAGACCACATCACCTCAGACTTCAGACTCAAGTGGTGAAAGTCACCATTCTCACCCACATTCAAGTGTTGCTTTGAGTAGCCTGTGGCCCTGCTCAAACTATCCTTTCTCAGATGTGCCTCTGCATCAATGTTAGGGCCACAAACACTAACTTGCAGGGCTGGAGCAAATCCAGCTTTTTACCAGCTTAGTCTTCATCAGAGTTTTCCTTCCTCCTCAACCAAGGCTGAAAGCCCCTTATAGCAGAATTTCAGGAGCCTCCTAGTGCTTGAGAATCCACTCAGCCAAACTCATAAGAGAAGACAGAACAGCTATCTTTGCCAATGGTATGGTTACTCCTTCCTGTCACAACCCCACCGGATGCCTGGACTGAGACCTACATGTGGCCCTGCTCTAGAAGAACCTCATATTTCTCAGCAAATCCGACGGTTTAAGAAGTCACATTACAGCTCTTCAGTATATCTGGAAAGATCAGAGCCTATAAAAAAGAAAGCCTTTGGCACAAAGCAATTTAAAGCTCAACACTCTAATCTCAAATTGGTATATTTATCTTGGTCTTTAATTATTAATATTGCTTTATTGATCTGATACCTAAAACACAAACAAAAACTGTTCAAACTAATTATTGTGGCTTACTACCTTTGGGGGATTCTATACTAGTTTTCAAAGCTAAAGCTAAAGCTCCCCTACCCCCAACCAATCAATAGGTTTTAATTCATTAACAAGTTCCAGTGCCTCGTTTCCATGACTTGGTAATCTCCCACCTTTCCTGCCCATTCAACAGGAAGTCCACAAGTCAACAGAGTACACATAATCTCATCTCTGGCCAGGGTTGGGTGTCCTATTTTCTTCAGAACTTTAGAACCAAATGTAACAAGTCCACATTCTAGTATTCTGTCCTCACTGACTTCCCAGTGAATCATAAAAGTCATTGCCTCATTCTTTATCTTACAACAAAGGTATTTTATTAATAATGAATCTTAGACATAGGAACAGGGAATATTCCAAGGAGACAGGAGGGCACCAAGTGAAAGATTCAGGCCTTTTCACTGGATCAGTCAACAATGATAATTTGCAAGAGATAGAGATTTTCATATTATATTAAATGATCATCATCTGGATATTTGTAGTTATCCAATTGTAGTTATCCAGTGCTTGGAAAACCCAAGCACTGTGCTTCTGGAGAGGATTCTTTCCCTTTTGGCATCTTTAACTTGAATCCTGATTCCTATACAAGAATCTAGGCCCCATTCCTGAGAGTTGTGGTCATGTATTCTTGGATTTAAAGGTAGAAGGAGATGAAAGTGTGTGAGTGTGTTGAGAGTTTTAACATCTACAGAGCAACAACCCTAACTTCTTGGGATGGATTCTTGAGGAGAAAACTGTTGATGAAGCATTTATTTATACCTCAGGTAGCACTCCATAAATATTTGTAGACAAGATCAACGAATGCCACTTGTCAGATCCTTTGCCATCAAGGAACTTGCAACCTAGTAAGGTTTTAAATTGATATTCCACCAATCTATCTACTGTGCCACATATAGTAACCCACAGGATAATAGACATGTAATGGATATGTGTATATATATATATATATATGTATATATGAAATATCTAACTAACATTCTCTGGATTCTGTCCAAACCTTTTGGAATATAATTATGTATTCTGTTTGCATCACCTTTTAGGATAATGAGGACCATATGCTAAAATTCTCAGTGAAAAGTAGGAGTTCTACATTTATTTTGTTGGTTAAATTATCTACATGCCCTCAGGAAATCATTGTGTTTAATACAGTCAAGGTGCTATGAGACAGATAGTTCTTTTTTTTTTCTTGCCTTGAGGAACTTACAATAAAAAAACAGAAAACAAGTCAAGCAAGATGAAAAATATGACATATATTTAAATTTTACATGATTCTGCGCTGGACACAGTACATGCTCCAACCAGAGTTGTTAAATTCATTCACTTCTAATGGCACTACTGAGCCTATCCGAAGTAACACTTGAGTGATTTTCAGATAATATTCTGACTCTCTGCTGTGGATTTCCTTCCTTTCAAGACAATTCAATTTGGGTTTGAAGAGTGAAGGCTGCGGTCATCATGCTGAAATGCCAAGAATACTGAAAAATTCAGCTAAATTCCCAACTATATCTACCAAATGAACATCAAGAAGGTTGACAGGTTTTTGCAGAGGTCTGCCAGGCAAAGTCAAAGGCAAAAGTTGACAGAGTCATTCATATGGTTAATGTTACGTTTACACATAAATATCAGAAAGTATTAAAATCTTCCAAAATAATACAAAAAGACCTAGTTGAAGTGGATTGTACTGCTTTTAATTATAAACAAATTCAAGTTTACACATCTATTAGAAAGAGACAATATTCTCTAAATATTATTTAATAATTATGTTTCCTATATATAGTGGTGCTTCAGAGAAAATAGTTATTTTTGTTGTGCCTGGAAAATGAATGGAATTTTATGTAGTTCTGTAAGTGAAATGCTAAGTCTTTCCTTAGAGATATATGACAGCCATAAAAAGTCCCAGTAGCAGAGATGATGTCATATATAAGACTAATTAACACACCAACAGGATAATGTATGTTCTATGGTCTTTAAATTTTTATTAAGGTCACTGTGAAGTATGGCTTTAAATGAAGGCTGGTGAAACACAAGATTCCAACATCATTTGGGGGAGTGGAACCATCATGGAGCAGTTGGGTGGAAATGATGGGAAGTTTTTTCTCTCTAGTTCATCATCCCTAAAACAAAGAGAGGGAACACTAAAGGCCTAAGGCCTTGAGAAGGCAGAAGAAGTTGTTAGGGGGATGAGGGGAGAAGTAGCAGAAGAAAGATCAGATGAAAGCATAGATAGATGCTAGTTCCCACAGTATCTAGGAACTTGCCAGTATATTGAAATGGAAGTAGGAAATGGTGGCAGATAAGACAGCAGGAAGATAACAAGATAAAAGCCAGATGTTGTGGAGGGATGGTGGCAGATCCAGTGGTGAACAATTCTGACCATCTGTTCCACCTCCCTCATTGATACATTCTTACTTTTAGGGGCAATCACACCCCAGTTTTGGTCAACTGACCAAAGCTTTGGGAAGCTATAATGACTATCTTTCTCAAGGTGAGGATAATTAGGAGTATCTGGATTCCATCTCCTCGAACTTCATCTCTCCCCAATCTTCTTTCCCTTTTGAAGACCCACCAAGCTTCCAGTTGAAAAGGCAGAGTCAAACACTGAATAAGTACATGGAGAAAGCTTAGTCAACTGCATTGATAGTAGACTTTGCATGAGAAGTTAGTAAACTTCTACTGAATGAACCTGTCAGGATTTTCATATACTCCTATCTGTTCTCTTCTGACTAAAACAGGGAGAGTGACTCTTTTTTTAATATCTTTATCTAAACACCATGATTACAAATATGATTGTAGTTGGGTTTCAGTCATGTAAAGAACAACCCCCTTCACCATTGCAACATTTTCATCACCAATGTCCCAAATCTCCCTCTTCCCCACCCCACCCCCACCTGTACTTTGGACAGACTTTCTACTTCCCTCATTCATTCACATTGTTAGGAAAGTTCTCAATGCAGTTATTTCTCTAACAGCACTCAACACTCCGTGGTGAGCATCATATAGTGAGCTGGACCATCCAGCCCTCCTCTCTTTTGTCTCTGAGAATTATTGCAAAAATGTCTTTCATTTTTCTTAAAACCCATAGATGAGTGAGACTATTCTGCGTCTATCTCAGGGAGAGTATCTCCTGAGTACTGTAACATGGAACTAACAACATCAACTGGATTTATTAGGATAAACTCAAATGACCACATTATTCTGGAGAACTGGGAACTTGGCATTTATTGGCCTTTGCAGTGGAACAGTTATCTTCCACATGAATATATTTGATCACTTAATCCTCACAGACTTTAAGATTGCTATTACTATTCTCAATCATTCCTATTATTTGTACAAGTGCCAGAGAGTATGGCCTCACAAGGACTCGAGCTTTGTCTTGCTTGAGAACCAAACCCATCTCAATTAAATATAAGCAAAATTCTTGAATTTTCTGTCATAGTCAATCATTACTGTTGTCCTAGAATATCCAGGAACCAAGTATGTTAGCATGAGAAGGTGGGGTTTCCTTCCACTGTTACAGTCCCCGAAAATGGATAAAGAATCTCTTTCCCTTTCTTGCTTCCTCACACTTCATAAGTTCCTCAGCCAGCTGACCAGTGTTATCTTCTTTTATTCAATTTGACATCTGCTCTTGGTTTTCATATATGAGTTGAGCTTTTATTTTTAATTGCTGCATTTGTATGTTTGTTTGTTTTGGGGTCACACCCAGCAGTGCTCAGGGGCTACACCTGGCTCTGCTCTCAGAAATCACTCCTGGCAGGCTCAGAGGACCATAAGGGATGCTGTTGATTGAATCCAGGTCCAACCTGGGTTGCCGCATCCAAGGCAAATGCCCTACTGCTGTGCTATCACTCTAGCCCACGATTTTAGCTTTTCCATGAAAATAACCCAGCAGTTTGACTTTTTTAAATTTCTCTCAATTCCTTTACCATCTTGGGTTTCTGTTACTCCCAGAGGTGAAAATATCTTTCCATAAAATACCATCTCATAGGTCTGCCCTAGTCATCCAAGGGTGAAGCTGGCTAATGTTGCAACCGTACAGTGGAGGTTATCACACTTCTGTATGCCAGGGTCTGTCAGAAGGTTTGGAGAGAGTGAGGGGCCATAAAGGAATAAGAGTGAACTCTTGGAAGGGAAGAATTTTCATAGATAAGAGCACTGTGGCTGGGGGTGGTGCGGGAAATTGGCAAGAGCACCAGATGGAGGACTAATGCCAAGAAGATACTTAGGAGTTGATATTAGGCTTCTTGCCCATGCTGCCAATGGATCTGAAATTGCATACATAAAGCAAGACACTGGCACACATTTTGAGGGAATGAGTATGCCTGCTGCTGGTGCAAGGATTGGGGGTGGTGAGAAGGTAGGTTGATGGGAATCTTTTCAAGACATAGATCTAGATGATGTCTGGATAAGTCTCATGGAGCCAGAGAGAATCCTTGCCTAACTAAGACTGCAGTGGTTCTGCTGCAGAGAGTAAACAAAAGCTTGCCAACATTTTATAGTAGGATAGGAGAGAGAAAAAGAAAGAGATCCACATGAGAGGAAAGCACTTAGAAGCATCTCACAGTTGACTAGACCAAAGTTCTAGGGCTTAAAGGGAGTTGAGTGTGAGGTAAAACTAAAGACATGTGCGGGACAACGTGGAACGTAAGATTACAATGCCACTCTGGTTTATTCTGTAGTTCTGATCACCTAGGGGAAGCAGGTATGAAGTTCAGGCATTTGCAGATTCCAAGTAAAATGCTTAGAACTGAAGAGATAGTCCCGAGGCTAAGTTGCATGTGTTGCAGTTCTATCTATCTCTGGTATCATATGGCAACCGAATCATTGCCTGCTACAGGGCTGGAAGGCCCTGAACTCCCTGTTGTGGTAGCTCTTGTAATCACCAAACCTTGAGTAGCACCACATTCTCAGACCTTCACAGTGAACTGCAAGCCTCATTGGCTGAGAATCTTCTGGAGGTTCTTTTATCTCTTGGCAGCCATTTGAGAAAATACTCCCCACCTTCCCCAAAAGTAAATACATTTTTACAAATCAAGTTTTTGCCAAGCTGTAATGAAAGGTATCTCTTGCAAGTCAGTGGAAAGTAGTTTCTCAGATGGCGATTCATGTGTAAAAACTTCTCAGAGAATAATCTCCAGAACCACCTATGTACCATATGGTAGAAGGGAGACAGGACCAAAGAAGAGCCAGGCTGAGATGCAATAGGAAGAAAAGTTTTTCTATCAAGTTCTTTGAGTTCTGAGATTACTCTGCAGGGTTGTTCTGCCTGGGGTTGGAGGAGGCAGACCTTCATAATACTGCATTTTCAAGAGACTAGAGGAGGGTACCTTGAGAAAGAAGTCCTGGCCTTTGACAAGACAACTTTCATCGACCAAGGGCAATTCCACAAGAGGCAATACTCCAGCAGTAGGAATGACAGTCCCTGTGCTTATTCCAGAGAATGCTGTGATGCTGCATCACTGTGCTCAATATCCAAAAATTCCAAAACAGAAAAGTTGGCAACTAGTTTCAGACTATAGATGGCAAGATAGATAATTTGTGAGCTTCTCACAGGTCAACTCACTTAGCTTAGAAGATCTTCTTATGCTATTATCAGTCTAAAGAATCTGAATAATAATATTTTCAGGTTAGGGATCTCAAACTCATGGCCTGCAGGCCACAAACGGCCTTCTGTACAACATTTTGTGGTCCTGCCCTAGAGGAATCAGTTGTTTTGTTTTGTTTTGCTTTGTTTTAGTTGTTTGGGTCACACACCTCAATGTTCAAGGCTTACTACTGACTTTGCACACAAGGATCACTCTGACTTTGCCTCCTGCGGCCCGCAGGTAAATCAAGTTTGAGACCCCTGGTTTAGGCCTTTATATTTATTATCTCTACTAGGTTTCAGACAATGTTCTAGGTATGGAATTTATAGAAATGAAATAAAGAATAGATGTTATGTCTGCTCTGTAGGGAGGGGATATAGATGAGACATAAAGGTGATAAGTGATATATGGATGGATAAGTAGGTGGGCGGGTGGATAGATGGATGGATGAATGGATGGATGGGTGTATACATAGTTGAATGGGTCAGTAGATAAATGTATTAATAGATGAATGGATGGATAGAATTAATCTTAGGTTACAAATATACCATAAAGAAAGATAAGAGAGTAGTGGGCAGAGGAAAATTAGTGTTTGATATGTGGGTTCAGGAAACTTTATCCCATAAAGCTCTTGAGCAAAGTCCTAAAAGAAGCAATCAATTCAAGTATATAACTAGAACAGAATTCTCCAAAATTATTTGTCCTACCATTCTTTTTCAGGAAAAATTTACTAAGCATCCCCCAGCTACCTTCTTTATGTGAACAAACTATTCCCTAGTTGCCCCTAAAGTTAATATAATTTCCCTTGAATTGTTCCAGTAGCCATGAGAGTTGATAATACCCACTTTGGAAAACATTGGTCAGGAAGAGAACAATGATAATAACTTGGATTGACTGCCAGTTCATCAAGGACAGATATTGCTAGGTGATTTACACACCGCATCTTGTTCAATCTTTCAACAGGCAATGAGTTCTCTAGGAGAAAAATGAAGCCTAGAAATCGTCAAGGACTTTTTTGCCCTCTCAGGGTCAACAGGCAAGTCAATGTGGGTGCCAGAAGTCAAACCCAGGGTGAATTTGAAAGTCTTTTAAAGCTGCTTTCAGAAGAAGAGCAAAGTTTGAGTAACTATATTTAATCATAGAAACATGCATCTTCACTGATTCTTTGAATCCAGTTAGTATTAAGCATGCATACTGATATTTATAGCAAAAATGTTAACATGCTTAGCCTTACTCCAAAGCCTGATCAGTTAACCACTTGTTTACACTGCCTTCCAATGAGCACCAAGTGAGTGAGTACCAAGTGACTAAGTCATGGATTCAGCTAAATCTCTAATGAATTCCCAGATCAGGCAGGGTTGGTCAAAGCGAGTTCTTCACAGTGCACTAATTCCAACCAGGTTTCCTGTGTCCAACTTAAAAACACTCAATGAACAGAGCATGCACACACACACACACACACACACACACACACATACACACAATGGGTAGCCCTCAGGTGTGAAGAAGCAGTTGGAACCAGAAAGCTGATGACAGACAGCATGTCTAGCCTGGTCCTGAGAGAATTGTGCCACTGGCTTCAAGCCCACAGGTCCTATTGTATCTTCTTGAACCCCTGACAGAATTATTGGTCTCTTGGCACCTGGCCCCCAAAGCATCCTCCCTGGCCCCCAGGCTACCTTACCCACAGGATGCAGCCTTAGTGAAGAGGGACAGATGGATTTGACTGTGGGTGATCTGGAATACACCCAAAACCTCACTGTTGGCTCTTCCCACACCCACCAAGCCGAATCCACTTCAGAAAACTGTCCAGCTTTCTGGGAAGACCCTATACTGAGAGCAAGAAAGAAGCCAAGAACTGTTGCTTTTCTACTCAAATCAACACTCACCATAGACTTAGTATTTTGTCCACATCACAGAAGAAGGAGATGCAGTGGAAGACAAAGTAACCTTGGGTAAAGGAATAGACTTGGTGTCCATTCTTCATAGTCTTGGTAAAAATAGATCTGTAACTATGTGAATATGTCTTTAGTAAGACTCTTACTGAGAATGTTTTATCTTTGGGGCAGCAAATAGAAGCCAGACTTGAGAATGATTGAGTGAAAACAAAGGCTTGGTTCCCTAGGAACTCAAGATTTATTTTTCTTTCTTTCTTTCTTTCTTTCTTTCTTTCTTTCTTTCTTTCTTTCTTTCTTTCTTTCTTTCTTTCTTTCTTTCTTTCTTTCTTTCTTTCTTTCTTTCTTTTTCTTTCTTTCTTTCTTTCTTTCTTTCTTTCCTTCTTTCTTTCTTTCCTTCTTTCTTTCTTTCTTTCTTTCTTTCTTTCTTTCTTTCTTTCTTTCTGTCTTTCTCTCTCTCTTTCTTTCTTCCTTTCTTTCTTCCTTCCTTCCTTCTTCCTTCCTTCCTTTCTTTCTTTCTTTCTCTTTCTTTCTTTCTCTCTCTTTCTTTCTTTCTTCTTTCCTTCCTTCTTTCTTTCTTTCTTTCTTTCTTTCTTTTTCTTTTTTCTTTTTTTGGTTTTTGGGCCACACCCAGTGACGTTCAGGGGTTACTCCTGGCTATGCGCTCAGAAGTCGCCCCTGGCCTGGGGGACCATATGGGGCACGGGGGATCGAA
>PVKC010001933.1:28126-46843 GCA_004027635.1 Crocidura indochinensis
TCTTTCTTTCTTTCTTTCTTTCTTTCTTTCTTTCTTTCTTTCTTTCTTTCTTCCTTCCTGTTTTTTGGGTCACACCGGCAGCACTCAGGGGTTACTCCTGGCTCTATGCTCAGAAATCACTCCTGGCAGGCTCCTGGGACCATATAGGATGCCGGGATTTGAACCACTGTCCTTCTGCATGGAAGGCAAGCACCTTATCTCCATGCTATCTCTGGCCCCAGGAACTCAAGATTTCAAGGAATTCTCAGACAGACTGAATTGATACTCTTCATCCAACACTGAGCCTCTATCTATGGAGATATTACTCCAGAGTGATGCTAGTTTTCAAGGACCCCCAAACCTAGCTTCACTAATCTTATCTTGAGTGAAGAAAACCATCCCTCTCTGATCTCTTTCCTTCCCCAATCATTACTGTAATATCTCGGCCTCTTGCTTGTCACCTTCTAGATGGATCCACTGGCTGTTAAAATTATTTTCACCTCATCGTTGATTGTCTGAACCTTTCTGTTATCAAGCTTGGGAAATTTTTCGCAAATGAAATTTTGGAAGGCAAGAGATATGCAGGTATGCCTATTACTGTGCCTTTAAAACATTGTCTTATAAAAATCATATTGATTTATTAAAAAGTATTGAATCATACAGGCAGCAACTTAGGTACACACATAGATGATGCTTTTCCTGCTTGTGTTAACTTCAGCATACTCTTGAAAAGTGATAGTTCATTGTGGCTTCTCCCAAATCCTTCATGTATGGGGTACAATATATTGGTAATGATTTTATGAAATAAAAGTATAACTTCTCTTATCATCTCCTCTAATTACATTTTTATTTTATTTCTTCTCTCCCTCATGGTATGACATACCATCTTTTAGGCACCCCCAAATTAATTTTAAAAGCCTAATATAGTTTTTGGGGTGGGGGTTGAAGGGGTGGCTACAGATGGAGTAGAAGAAGCATAGTCAGGGTTGTATGGAATTAGTGTGAGATGAAAACCCTCAAAATGGAGGAGAGAGCAGGACAACTCCATCTCCAGACTTACTAAATTGCCTTTGATATCTCCCTGATATCTTGCTCTTTCCTTTGGACTTGAAAGCATCCAAATCACCTCATCGCTAATCTCCATTTTGCTTCTCTGACTCTGAATGCTTAATCCTCTTGAAATGTCTATTATCTAACTCAGGGATCTTTGAAATATTTTGAAAAAGATGCTTTCTTTCCTACTGGAAAGCAGCCACAGAGTATAACAAGAGAGCCATATGTTAATTAGGCATCTAATCTGCCCTGTCCCCAGTGGGTCTGATAATAGTTTTAGAAACAAGAAGTTTGAGATATCTCTTCCAGAAGATTTTGGTTGACTTCTTTCTCTGGCCTTTCCCTGGAAATGGATTCTCTCGAGTTTTCTATCTCTGCCTATATAATACCTAGTACAAATTCTATCTAAGTGAAATTTTAAAAAATTAAGACTTAATTTGCTTAAAAGTGATGGAGTGAGAAAGAGCACAGGTTACTAGCTAGCTTTTCTTCTTCTCTTCTATTTCCAATGATCTCTCTCATTACTCTAAAGTTGAGATTTCTTCACAATCTGGGATCCCACCATCTACTCACCACAAATGTGCCTATGTCCAAATTTCATCCGTTTCCTGATTCAGCCAGATGTTTCCTGGCCCTAAACAGGGCAATCTCCCAGTGTCTTTTGGCGTGTCCTTTGGCCAGGACTAAAGTGATTTCCAGTTACCATTTTTCTCACACAGAATGAGTACCTTCCAACGTGGCCTTCCTCAACCCTCCTTTCCTTTCTCACCGTGGCTGCCAAGAGGAGTTCTGAGCAGCCTCCACCCTTTTCAACCCGAGATGAGCTTAACAGGGAGCCCCCTGGAGCACTGCCAAGGCACAAAAGGGCCTCACCTTCACTCCTCACTTTCATGGCTCTTTCTTCCCAAGTGCAGTATGCCTGGGTTCTGGGTCATGAGAAATGAGTTTTATTAAGCTTTTCTGGGTGGAGTATCAATAAATCCTTCTCATCTATCTTGATATATATCATAAGTAGATATCATAGACTACATACACTTCCTTTCCACAAGGCATTCATATATCCTACTTGACAAAGAGATTAGAAGACAAACAGTCAAAGATGGCATTGCTTTTTCCTGGATAATGGCGTAGGAAACAGAACATGCAAGTAAGTGTCACTAAACATTTACCCTTTCTTGGGACATGATTGACCCACTATTCCAATGCAAAAAAACTAAATTATAGAAAGATTAGCAATTAGACTAATTGTCATAATTTAAGTGAATCAAGTTCATGGTTGGTGGTAGAGACTAATATTCATATTAATTTTATCAGAACAATCTCTTTTCTTAATATGTATTTATATTTAAGTTAAATAAGTTAAATATAAGCACCCATGATCCATTGCATAGTGTAGTATGCATTAGAATAAAATAAAATGCTCAAAAGTTCAACATTGCAAGACTTTCCTAATAATAGGTTTTATAGCATAACAAATATTAGCCAACCAGAACTAAAAAATGCTATCAAGCAAAGTCAACATTCCATTTATAATTGCTATTGGAGATGGATTAATATGAAACACTCAAAATGGCAGAATTAGTATGTGAAATTCAATGGGTTAGTGAAAGAATGCTGAACTATGTACAAGTGTAACCCCAATAGGATGCTGGTTGTTTTGCCAAGAAAAGGAAATACCAAGCCAAGAATTTTTATAAAGAATTATTGCCTACTTACAAGGCTTTTTTAGACTCTTCCTAAATTAGAAAGTGGAAACAGAGAAAGAAAAGACTTGATTATTCTTAGGTATATACATTCCAGCCATCTTTTAAGGTCCCTTTATTTCCACCATCTTGCAAGAACTCATGCTTCACTCTTCTTTCCATCAATTATAACTGAGCATCTTGTCAAGATATATGACATGGACATATATGAATGCACCATTGCTACTCAAATAGGTGATGGAAAAGTCTCCACTGTTCATCTCCACTCCATTTCTGCCCCCTTTCCAATCTTTTATCTTAACTACAAGCAGCTGGTATAGACACATAAATATGTCCTCAGTGCTTCCTTTACTTTAAACCCTTTATTTATTTTAGTTAATTGATATAGTTTAGCATCTTCCAAATAGTGTTGAGTCCTAGTCACTTCCCAGGACTTTCAGAATAGAAGGAAGCAAGTTGTCCTGTAAAAGACTGAAATTAAAATATATTTTTGTTTTTGTGGGTGAGAGAGTGATTGTCAAGATGGATCAGTTCTGTTCATTGTCGATAATAAGCAATCCAATCAGACTTTATTTACAAAGACAGCATGAAAAGAAGAAACAAAAAGTGGCAAAGAAGAGTGCTTGGTTTAGTTGGGTCTGCTATCTTAAGCTTTCTAATGCAGAAGTTTTTATGTAGGGGCCGACTTCAGAATCCCATCAAATTCATTTTGCATACAACAGATAACTTGGATCCTACAAGAAGGCATATTTACTTAAAAATTATAAATATTTTTGAGGTTACTGCAGAATGAAAAGAAATTAGGAGATTAAACAGATAAATTGAGGAAGAATTTTGAAAATATTTTCTTCCTTTCTCCCATCAGTGGACTACCTTGAAAAGTGGTGAGCTGTTGTTCATGGACTGTTCACATAGACACCAAGTTTTCTGATAGACAAGTTTTAGACATTGCTGAATGCCAGTTTAACCAAAAAAGTTGTCTTTGTTTCAAGAGCATTCCCTAACTTAGAAGCATAAAAGAAAGTTGAACTTTGGCATCAGAAAGAACAGAGCTCAATCCAAACTTGAACTATTTACTAGATGCTTACTCCTGAAAGGATTTTTTCATGTCTCTGAGTTACATAGCTCTAAAAGAAAGACTAATTAAGGAGGGATCTCAAAGGGATGGATGCCAAAATTTGCACACTGGAACGTCCTGCCTAGCACAAGGTCCCCTGAGCACCGCTAAGAGCATCACTTGAACACCTAGCCAGGAGTAACACCCCCCCCCCCAAAAAAAAGGACCAGAACTTGGATCTCTTTAATAATTAGTTTTGTGGTACCAGTTCAGAGACATGCTAATAGTTTATATCATTAGTGTTAGTGTCAGTATTCATGTTTATTTTGTCCCAATTTTGACTCAATCATCAGAAATTCCAAGTTGTAGCCTGAATGTAAAAATTGTCACCTCAATGACAGACTTCTCTCTCTCATGCTTTCCCAGTTACTTATCAAACTTAGCCCTTTGTCAAACATCATCACCTGTTCTTCTCTATTGTCTTAATCCTTCTCTTGAAGTGTCTCATTCAGACACTCTTAGCTAATATGTCTATTCATCTGGAGCATTCAAGTTGTCCTTGCAGAAAAGACCATCAGTAAAAAGCTTTTCCATCTGAAAGACTGCTCCAATAATGTTCACAGGCCAAACCCAGTACTTTGGCCAGATACACGTGACTGAATGTTCACATTCTGTGCTTAAGCTGTGAGCCCCGCCTTCCTGGAAATTCTGCCAACTCCCAGGACAATGTGAATCTCTGGGTTAAGAGATCACCTCTTCTGGTTCTGGGACACACAGTCCTGGGCTAGCAGTTCAGAAACCACCCTCCAAAACATGTTGCAATTCTGGCCTGAGTACAAGAAGTTATCAGTGAGCTTCCTAATCATTCATGGGGTGCTTCTCAGTATTTCACCTTTGGAGGAAGCGCAGGCCCAAATCATTCGCTTCCAGAGCCACAGATGGTACAGATAAATTCCCAATCAATACGTGCACTGATAAGTCCTTATCAGTGGGAATGGATCCTAGGAAGTGTTCCTCAGCTGATATTATCACATGCAGCAAGCCACTAATAACTCAGCCTTGCATGTCTTTCTGCATCCCCGATGCAGCCCTCTGCTTTCAGACTCACACTGGGGTCAAGCAATGCAATTTCGACACCTGCCAGTATTCTAACAGAGCTGAAGATAAATAGATCTTGTTTTTGGACTCTCCTTTGCTAGCTCCATTATGCATTATGAGCTCTGGTCTTAGAGGAAGCTTGGAGAGAAGAACAATTGAGACAAGGTTTTCTCTTGGAAAGGGGAACTCTCCATTATGTCCATCCTAAAGGATGTGCTGAATCACCCAGCAGTTTGATGAGTCATCAGGATTGCTTCAAAGTCACCAGCCCAATGAGCCAACTCTCACCAAATTACATCTCCTGAGTTAATGACCACTGCTTTGCAGGCTCTTCTCTTAGAAAATACTTGAAGTGCATTTTATACAAGAAGAAAAGAAGACTATACTCTCAGACCCCGAGCCTTCAAGGAAAAAGATGATATGAGCTTATATTTCTTTTTTTCTTTTCTTTTCTATTTTTTTTTTTTTTTTGGTTTTTGGGCCACACCCGGTGATGCTCAGGGGTTACTCCTGGCTATTCGCTCAGAAGTCGCTCCTGGCAGGCACGGGGGACCATATGGGGAATCGGGGGATCGAACCGTGGTCCGTCCTAGGTTAGCGCAGGAAGGCAGGTACCTTACCTCCAGCGCCACCGCCCGGCCCCCTCTTTTCTATTTTTGTTTTTATTTTAGCCCACACCTGGTGGTGCTCAAAAAATCACTACTGGCTCTATGTTCAGGGATCACTCCTGGCAGAGCTTAAGGGGCTATTTGGATATGGGGGTTGGGGTTGAACACAGGTTGACTGTTGTACAAGGCAAGTGCTCTCCCCGCTGTATTATAACTCCAGTCCCTGGGCTGTTGTTTCATGTTTTAAGAAAGGACTGAGTTGCTTTTCCACATATGTATATGTCTCATGGGGTCATCAGCAATTTCCTGAGGAAAGACTCATTGACTTTGTTTCGATGGCAATTGTGAAATTCTCTAATAACACTGAGCTATATGGCTCCATGATAAAGCATAGCTAATATCGATTTAACTGGTGCAGAGGGAGGGCCACTTAATAGGATTTCAAATGTGTCATCTTTTGGGTTTATTTTTCCTTAGGTGGGGAAAATCCATGTGCATGTGTGAATTCTACCTATGTTTGTTGCATACTTTTGTACTAACAGATTCACTTCAGGCCTGGGAAACGTAGCAGGGACCCGAAAGGACATAAGTAGAACCACAGATAATAGATACTTGTGGGAAATGAAATGGAAGAAAAATTACCAACAATTGTATAATCAGGACAGAGACTTGCCATGGTTGTTGTTAACAAAGAAAATTATCAATAGGAAGCAATTAGATATATATCGCATATGTATCAGATATGTGTATATCTATCTATCTAGAGATGGACTTTAAATAATTAGCTCAAGAAATTATGAGAAGAAATGAAAACCCACTGGAAACCTGGGGAAGAATTAGTATTGCAACGGGATTCTAAGGTTATCTGAAGGCAGAATTTCTCCTTTCTTAGAAAATAACAATATTTTTTCTTATGAGACATTTAAATTATTATAAGACTTGGCTACATTATAAAAGATTTTGTGCTTTTAAAACATGAGTTAAGGGGCCCGAGTACAGTGCCTAGAGTGCCTTGCATGCCTAGAGTGCCTTGCACTGCATTCAATTCCTATTTTGGGGTGTGGCCCCAAAACAAAAGATGTAATAAATACACAAGAACCATCTAAAATAAAGCTTCACAATGGCATTTAATTTGTCCAAATATGTGGGTACTATGGCCTGGACATGTGAAGTTTATCAGTATTAAGAATTAAAGTGTTCGTTCCCGGGTTTTGGCACCAAAAAACAAACAAACAAACAAAAAACAAAACAACAAAAACAAAAAAATTAAAGTGTTAATTAAGCCTACTAAGCTCTAAGAGCACCTACGAGATATCCCTCAACTAATCTATGGGTATACTAGATGGTCCTCTGATATGGCCCTCCAGTACCTCTGGCCACACTCATTCACTCCTCTCTTTTCTTCTTGCAGATTAGACTTGGGGAATATGTTTTACATGCACTAAATACGGCAATGAAGAAGAAAGGCCCGGCTGTGATTTGAGTTCTAAAGGCTATGACTTTTCTCCTACTCTCTTTCTTATTTCCTTGAAGCAAGTGACCCTGTGGGAGAGGCCCACAGACATGGATCAGTCATCAATAAAAGAACTGAGATTTTTGAGCCAACAGTCCATGAGGAACTGAACACTGCTAACACCCAGAAAGGAAGTGTTCAATGAGATATTCCACAAGTGAGCCTTCAGATGTGGTCATGGGCTGAGTAGCACCTTGATTGGCTCCCCAAAGGAGGCACACAGGACCAGCTAGGCTGCATCTTGATTCTGATTCATGAAAGCTTGAAGATGACGTGCATTCTCTTTGACTGGGAAGAGAATTCCTTCAATTTGTTAAGCTGTGACAATAACTAACATGATGAGTGGATGGAAGCTTCACTATACAAGTGATGAGTAATATGTGGCATAAAATATGTGTGCATGTCTGGAGGTTTGGCCACACCTTAAGAACACACATATGTGGAAAAAAATTTCAGGAGCTGGACTGATTGTTTATAAGTGACTAAAGCAGAGGGAAAAATGTTTTTGAGTGCTAGTGCAGAAAAGAGTATTAACTAAATTCAAAAAAACTTGAGTTTCTCTCTTTCTTTTTTGGATTTGGGCCACATCTGACAGTGCTCAACAGTTAGTTCTGGCTCTGGACTCAGAAATTACTCCTGGAAGACTCAGGGACCATATGGCAAGCTGGGGATCTGACCTGGGGCAGCTGCAGACAAGGAAAAGCTTTACCTGCTCTGCTGTTGTTTCAGCCCCAGAAGCGGAGTTTCTATTCAAATTTTAGACATCAAAGAACACCCTTTCTTCATAGTATTGAAACTTGATGGAAATTAGAGACAGTTCTAAATGTCTACATTGTTGCTAGCACCTAGTAGGCACTATTAATTGTTATCAAATGAGCGAACAGATAGGTGGATAGATGAATAGATTAGTATAACGAATCTAGAATTGATTTGAAAAATTAGAATTGACCCAGGTTGATTGACTCATTAAAGAAATATGTTTAGACAAGAGGAAGATTTTAAAGAGAAATTCTCACTTGTTTGGAGATCCCACTCTTTTTTGGGTTTTGAGAAGTTTGAAGGTACTCAATGTTTTTTTTGTCATGATGAACTGACAACAGTACTATATGCAAGTTGGGGATGTCCAACTTAAATCAGGGAAGAGGTACTGACTCAGCACTTTAATTAAGAGAAACTATTGTGAATGGGAGTGAGAATGGAATAAAGAGAGTTCACAGCGTAGCAGGTCACTGGACAATAAGTGAGTTGGGGCCAGGTCTTTCCTGCTGACACAGGATTCTGCCACAAAGGGCCCCCTGGATGCAAGCAAATAAATGCTGCTGTGTGACACACATTGCTTCTGGAACTCCTGACAGAATTCCCCTGGGTTCTGGTGGTACAGAGCAAAATCTACCAGTCACTCAATGCTATATAACAAACTTTTGGGCTCAAAAGCTTTAGCCTCAAGCATTAGAAATGCCGATTCTGGGGCTTATTTGGTCACAAAGAATAAGAAACTAGGAGGCATGGATCTTATCTTTGTTTTCCCAAGCCCATGGTGGGGGATTCTGACAGGAGTTCAAGTTTGGTTAATAATCATGGGAGACAATATGACAGGACATATCGAAAAGGAGCCTATTTGTCATCCAGAAAGAAAACCAGTGTTGAGTTGTTACTAGGACTTAACTCAGATTTTGGACTTTCAGCCTCTAGAATTGAGAGAAAATTGTTGTTGAAAACATCTGTGTATGTATAGTATTTTCTTTTGACACCCCAGACTGACAAAGACAATAATAGTTTTTTTTTTTGTTTGTTTTTTGGGCCACACCCAGCTATGCTCAGGGGTTACTCCTGACTATCTGCTCAGAAATCACTCCTGGCAGGCACGGGGGACCATATGGGACACCAGGATTCGAACCAACCACCTTAGGTTCTGGATCAGCTGCTTGCAAGGCAAACACCACTGTGCTATCTCTCTGTTTTTGACAATAATAGTTTTATGTATCATGTGCTAAATGCTGGATAACTCTACAGCAAACCCTTCACATAAGCCTATAACATACTTGAAGACACATTTACAGATTAGTAGACTGAGGCTTAGTAAGGCTCATCTATTTACTAAGATCACACAACTAATTAGCAAGAGGTTAAGGGTACTTTGGGCTGTCCACTGGCTTCTCTTCAGGCCTTCAAAATATGTGTTTGGGTTCTAGTATCAGGGGCTCTGATTTTACTGATATGGAATGCAAGTTGCATGTTGGAATATTTAAAATAGACAAAGCTGAGATGCAATGTATCAGTAACATATCAAGCCCACATAGGTATCTAGCCTAACCCTATATGAATGGAACCAACAGAGCTGTTCTTTTCATGCTAGGTCATAGTCAAAAGCATTGAAAGTTACAGTTGGAGCCCAAATCCACCATTTCCAGATGCAAACAAATAGTGTGATCTGTTCACTCTAAGAACTTATTTAAATGAGATATTAAGAATGTAGAGTATCGCAATCAGCATTAAAATGTGGCCATAATAGTCAGAGAAAAGTGGAAAATGGGCATAGAAAGATGTAAACTGGTCAACATACACATGGAATTTGACATCATGATTTTATCAGGACTGACCCAGATAATGACTATAGACATGGAGAATTCCCAAAAACACAATTGACTTTGAGATGTTGAAATATTGGGTTTGTCTTTGGTAAAGCAGTTTACAGAGAACATTTGGCTACTACCAAAGCACAAAGATCAATCCTGTGACCTTACTCGACACCTACAGTCCATTCGAGCTAGAGCATCTACATCAAAGTTCAAAGTATGGAAGAGTGAAAGATGAGTGCAGACGTGGAACTTACCACTGGGTACCTGCTATTATGTGCAACATTGGAGCCATTATGTGGACCTTGTGAACCACTGAATGTGGACCACTGAATAAAAAGTGGCAAGTCAACAAAGAGCTCAAGGTGAATATAATATCAGGGAGGAAACTCTGAGCTAAAGTAATATGGAAAGCAAGCCTTTAGTTTCTATTACAAGTGAGACTATTTCAAAAAACAAAAGCAATAACACAAAAAACGAACTATTTGTGTTTTAAAAGTAACAAGTAAAGGGGCTGGAGAGATAGCATGGAGGTAGAGCAATTACCTTTCATGCAGAAGGAAAGTGGTTCGAATCCCGGCATCCCATATGGTCCCCTGTGCCTGCCAGGGGCGATTTCTGAGCATAGAGTCAGGAGTAACCCTGAGCGCTGCTGGGTGTGACCCAAAAAACAAAATAAATAAATAAATAACAAGTAAAGAGCAAAATGTTGATCTTATATTGCTTATTATTTGATTTTACCTTTTTTTTAACCTCAAAATTAGGTTGAGTGTCCTTATGAGTTGTAAAAATCTCTCCCTCATTCCTGTATCCTAAAGGCTCATTTCTGTTCTGAAGCTTTAGAAATGCTCAATAAATGTTTGCTAGGTGAATTATCTTTCTGAGACAAAGGATCATAAAACTTGAGTGCTGATGAAACTGGTCTCAAAATTGATTCAAATTGATCCAAATCAATCAAGGAAATCTTCTAGGAGTGATGCCTTGGCTTATTGTTAGAAAACTATGAGAATATCTAACCACATCTTTGTTGCTCTCTCTATTAAAATGCCCTCTTATAAACACACTAATAATATACTCAATCTTCTGGGAGGGTACATCATGCTACCTCTTTTGTTTGTACTCATGGAATGAAACAGCATGAATTTATAAAATCATTTGGACCAAATTCCTTAGATGATCCTCTGGAGAGAACTAGGTTCAAGGAATGGAAAATACAAACTATTTTAGCATTGGTTTCTATGCTGTAGCTATCTAGGTGAAAATTATTCTGTATTTTCTTGATGCACACAGTCTACTTTTGTTAAACATCAAAAAATGTCTTTTCTGTCTAAATCAATCACCTGGCGAGAAAGTTCATCAAGTCTGCCAAAATTTGGGGTGTGTGCATTGAGGGGTGTGTTTCACAGATGGGCCAAAGTATTCATCTACACAAACCACTTATTTGATGAAATTGGAGAGTCCCCAAATTCATAAATCAATTTCCAAATTGCAGGAAAAAATATTACTTTTTAAATGCCTCTAATTGTTATTCATTATTCTAGGCCTGGGAAACTTCACAAGAGCTGTTTATTGATGAGGTAGCCTTCAAAGAACATTACTCAGGCAGAGGGCATCGTGAGACTCAGAACCACACCAGGATAATAGATGGCAGGGCAGGGCACCTGCTTTCATGTTAGCTTTGGGCTAATTCAAAAAATAGAAATATTTTTTAATTTTAAATGAAGATTTTTCTGTCTCCACGTTTGTTTTTTTCTTAAGAAAAAAAATGAAAGAAAATAGGCCAAGCCTGCATTTCTCTTGTTGGTGAGCCATGGTCTGTATCTGGAAGATTGATAAATGATGTGATTTCTCAGAATCTAGTTTGTTAGACAAGGAAAGTACCAGAGTCCCCTGGGAAGTACTTTCCTAGGCCCACCTGGAACATTCAGGAAACACCTGGAACTGTCCTCCATTATACAAGAAAAAAAGCAGAATTTATGGCTATTTTTTCATGAGAGCATCTGAGAAATGAACAGTCTTTGATAAGTCAATGCCAAACAATTCAGGGTAAGAAGTCCACAAAGTCAGAGGGTAAATGTGTATGCTGCACACAGTCCTAAGAACTTATATTTGAGCTTCACATCAGCAATTGAGTCCCACATCCATCCATCCCTGTTGTTATTCATTAATTTATTCACTCATCAATGACCCCTCTTCAGTACCTGGATAGAACAAAAGTTCCCATAATACTCCCTAACCTGAATTCAATCTCTCTACGTCTTTTAAGTTTCGAAAATCCTCTTGGACCTCAAGATTGTACAGAGGTATAAGACATATACATGACTACATGTCTTGCAGGTAGTCAACCCGTGTTTCATCCTCAATACCACATAGATCTCAGAGCATCCTAGGGTTCACCCCTAAGAGGTCTAAGAGCAAGTATGGAGGTGGCTTAGGTAATTCCTGGCACCATCCACTCCTGTTCTCTATTTCCTTCATTTCTCCTCTTCCCCTGAGCCACCTTGATAGCTGTTCTTAAGGTAACTGTATTAGCAAGCTCTCTACCCAATGATCTGATTCCTTTTAGTCAATGATTCAGCTTCATTGGACAATGCTGGCTGTTCACTTCTGAAAACATTCCAGCTTTAATGTACCATCGACATGCTGATGTTTCTCTCACATCCAACTCCAATTCCTTCTCCTCTGCCTTGCTCATTTGGATAGCTCTCAGGAAATGCTAACAAAACGTCTCCCAGCCCCCACCAAAGAACTCATTATTCCTCCTACTCCACATCATTCCTCCGCCAATTTCTTCTTTGTCAATAAGCATTGCCACCCACCATGTTCCAGATTCTAAATTCGCTCTTAAGGATTAATCCTTCTGAATCCACATAGTCCCTTTCACATCCCTCCAAGGAGGGTTCTAAGCCAGAGTATATCTGAAATCTACTACTTTCCAATGTCTTCTTTTTCTCATTTTACTCAAGCTACTATCCTGGCTTTCTTCCCAACAGTCTTCTCTCTACTCCTCCCTACTGTTCCCATAGACTATTTTCAAAGTGTAAATCACATCTGATCACCCAAGACATGACTCCAGTAACTTGTCACTCCAACCAAAATAAAACTCAGATTCCTTCACTTGACCTATTGTGAACTTGCCTTGTTTGCCCTGACCTCTGGCCTCCAGTGTTTTTCTCTCATCACTCTTCCTGTTTCTCTGCAATCTGACTTCTTCACACCCCCTCCTCACCCTTAAATTTCAAAATCTAGTTCTTCCAAAGGGCCGTGTATTTTCTTTGTTTCTTCCAAAACAGTTGATTCCTTCCCTTGGTGTATTAGAAAATGTACAGTGTCTGAGAATCAGGTGCCTTTGATAGAAAATTTTGGGGACTCTATTAGGGTCCACTGAATCAAATTCTCTGAGAAGACAAATAGAAAATATACTGAAAGTGTGTAGCAAAGCTAAGAACATGGTACCAGGAACTTGTCCTCACCTAGGTGTTCCCTGCTTATTTTTCATGTCTCAGGACACAATTGTCTTCTCAGAAATGGTTCTCTGGCCATTTGGGCTAAGGATTTACCTGTTATCTAATAACACAGGTAGAACACATCTCTCTGTATTCCCACATAGTTTTGATTCTTTTCTGAGACGGTCTTCCTTGACTCTGGGTTTACAAATTCTCTTTTGTATTGGATGATGACAATGAAGAAGTCCAAGTTCTTTTCTGTTCTGTTCATGGCTACATTTTTGATAAGCACTTTGTACACTAACCCAAACTTGGTCACATGACTTCTCCTCACCTGCTTGGTGGCTTGGAATGTTGGGGACTCAAGATCCTAAGAAAAGCAGACACAAGGTAGGTGAGCCTCTAGCATGTCAACCTCACTTTAGGGAAAAGATGTTATTCTCCAAGTGTTCAAGGCAAAGATTACTAATCCCACTTCCCTAGGGAAGATTTAGATAGATGAAAGAGAGGATGAGTGAAGGACAAGGTTGCCAAGTAGATACAACATCATGATTGTTAGTATGTGCAAGGACTTAGATTCTTCAACATGGAGTGATCTTAAGCTGAAGGAAAATTCAGTGTAATTTACACTTCTGGATGAATGGAGTCTGACTGGGTAGTGCCACTGAGAGATAATGCTGGAGTTAAGAATGGGTACAGGTACCTTAGAGCTACAATAAACAAAAGGACTCTATGCGTTCCTCTCTCTCTTTCTCTCTCTCTCTTTCTTTCTCTCTCTCTCTCTCTCTCTCGGAAACAGTTGGGAGAGGGTGAAGAATCACAGTCTCACGTACCTATTATAAAATTCATTTGGTTCAAGAGTGGATGCAGGATGGGGAGAGGTGGGCAAGATCGGAGGCCCTTGAGAATGGTCATAAATTGCAATAATCCAAGAGAGAGATACGTGATATCATTTTAAATGCCAGAAAGGGAGACTCTGTGCCGTGCCCAGCTATTTGACAGATTATTCTGTGTAATTAACTTTTGAAAATTGGATTAGCTGGTGGATGACTCCTCGGAGCATCAGTCAAGGTCTCTGCAGCCCCCATCGGGCCACACTTAAGCATCTGATGTTCTGTGATGCCAAGACTTCTTAGGATCCTGGGTTTTGGGGAAAGGTCTTGCAGGTGGTAACTGAGGGAGAAAACAAATTCAACTAGTTTGAGCAAAGAGGGAAGCATATTAGTTTTTAGAATCAACTTTGCAACAGGGTAGAACTGAATTGAAGTATCTGCAGGACACCATTTCTTCCTCTAGCTCTTTTCTGTCTTTCATTTTTATTATTGTATGTGTGTATTTCTCATCTCTTTTTTTTAGATGTGCTTGCTAGATATAAGCTTCTCAGCATTCTCTCTCTCTCTCTCTCTCTCTGTTCTTTAGGTACACATGTCACTACATCAATGAGGATTTCAGGATCTACAGTAACCCATCTCTACAAACATACCTGTTCTAGAAGACTCTTCTCTGCCTGCTTCCTTCCTACTAGAATTTCTTTGAGTTTCTCCCAACTGCTTCCTTCTGCATGCAAGGCAAATGCCTTACCTCTATGCTATCTCTCCAGTCCCTAAGACATATCAATTCCAAAGAGCTTCATACTTTCTGACTAATTTAGTGCCCCATCCCAACATTTGGTGCAACCTCGTAAGATTTTGCCTGAAATTTTTGCTTATTTAACTCCTTCATCTGAGTCCTTACTTAATCTTTATTTTTTAAAGAGGGTTTTGAGTCTCTACCGGTGGTGCTGAAGCAAGCCAGGGCTTACCCCTAGCTCTGTGCTCAAGGATCACTTCTAGTGGGATCTGGGGGATACTATGTGGTACAAGAAATAAAAGTGGGTTTGACTGCATGTAAAGCAAGTGCCTTAGCCCCTGTTCTATCTCTCTACTCCCTCTCTGGACCATTTTTATGCTACTTTCTTGAGACCTCAAGGCTGTCTGTCTTTAAGACACATTCTTTTTTGTTGTTGTTGTTGTTTTGTTTTGTTTTTGGGTCACACCCAGCAATGCTCAGGGGTTACCCCTGACTCTATGCTCAGAAATTGCTCCTGGCAGGCTCAGGGGACCATATGAGATGCAGGGATTTGAACCATCGTCCTTCTGCATGCAAGGTAAATGCCCTACATCCATGCTATCTCTCCAACCTCTAAGACATATGTTTTTCCCTCTTTGGAAAGACCATGCCAAGGACACAGAAACGACATCATTTTAGAGGAAAACTCCACTGATCTTTAAAATACTCCATTATTGTTTTATAACTAGTAGTGTTCTAAAAGATTATTGTTTTAAAATAGGTATAGGGATGGAAAGATAGTAAAGTGGGTAGGGCACTTACCTTGCATGCACCTGACCTTGGTTTGAACTCTGGTATCCTATACAGTCCCAAGGAGCACCCCCATGAGTGATCCCTGAGTGGAGAACCAGGAGTAATCCTTAGGCACTGCGGGGTATGGTCCCAAAAGGAAAATAAAATAAGTATAATTTTATTTTATATTCTAGTATTTTCTTTTTTGACCCATACCTGACTTACTAAGGGCTCACTCTTAGTTCTGGGAGACCATAGGGAATGTTGAGGATCAAACCTGGATCAGCCACATGCAAGGCAAGTTCCCTACCAGCTGCACTATTGTTCCAATCCTGCCTGGCATGTCTGAAGGCCTGGGTTCCATCCCTGATACCATAAAACCAGTGAAATAAAAGGCCACACTAATTATCCACTTCTTTCTTAAACTTGCTTTTAGTAACCAAACCATACAAATCCAACCATATAAAAACAGAACACCAAGAACCCTTTTTACAGGTATGATAGACTTTTAGAGTTTCAGTGACTGTTTTGTGTTTTGCTGGGGAAAGACTTGTAGCCTGCAAACCTGCTTCCTGTAAGCCTGATATAAATGCTGCAGCATCCAACATCTTATATTGAGTAGTTCTCTGCTTTACACTTCCCTGCTCTTTAGCTGAAAAATAGGATTGGACAAGAAACTGGTGTCTATTCCAATTCTCTACATCCTGAATAAGAACATGAATAACAGGAAAGAGGAGAGCCCAGTGAATATTGATAGATAGAAAAACACAACAGCAAAGAATTTACTGAAAATGAAGACATCAAATGATAATTGATCAGAGGCCCACTTTCAAAGCAAGACTTCCCTCAAATAAACCTAACCCAGTAGAGTGATTGGCAAAATTCTAGGTAGTAATACAATCCACTTGAACAATGTATACCAGGTTACTCATTCATTGACATTTTGTAACCAGAATAAAAGAATAAAAAAGAAATTCTAATGAATACTTATTTTTAAAAATAGGAGATAATTAAAAATAAAAATATTAAATAAAATCAAGGCCATTGTTTTCTGAAAGATGGAGTATATGTGTGAAGCCTTACCAACCTCTAGTTTCTGTTTTCCTCAACACCTCATCTTTGACATTCAGAAGGCAAACAGGATAAATCTGTGTCATGGAAATTAATGAGCACCTCCTAAACTTGCCTGTGGACAGTGACCCAATGGCCATCCCCATTCCAGGGAGGCAGATGCCCAGAGACAAGCCCTGCCCCAGTTACATGACAGAGGGAGATTTCTAGGTATTCAAGAGTAAATGCAGACCTTAGGACCAAAGCAATTGCACAGTGGGTAGGACATTTGCCTTGTTTGTGGCCAACCTGGGTTCAATCTCTGCCATCTCATATGGTCATCCAAGCCTGCCAGGGATGATTCCTGAGTGCATAGCCAAGAGTAATGTCTGAGTACTGCCAGATGTGGCCCAAAAAGAAAACAAACAAAAAAAGTGCACACAGACTAATTTTTCCATCAGGAACCTTCTCTCATTTGTCATAATTGAACCAACTTGATGGCATCTAAGGAGATAGTATAAAGCAATTCTGATTAGTGTGTAGGACAGTCGGAGATGCCTTTTTCTTTCTTTCTTTTTCTTTCTTTCTCTCTTTCTTTCTTTCTTTCTTTCTTTCTTTCTTTCTTTCTTTCTTTCTTTCTTTCTTTCTTTCTTTCTTTCTTTCTTTCTTTCTTTCTTTCTCTCTTTCTTTCTTTCTTTCTTTCTCTCTCTCTTTCTCTTTCTCTCTCACTCTCGCTCTCACTTTAACCCACACACACTCACTCTTCTTTCCTTTTTTCCAAGTTTCTGAACAATCTAAACAGAACTAAGTCGAATGTGCTACTTTTTAATGCCAGGCAAACAAAAGCAGCTTTGGAGCCCAGTGAATGGGTCATGCCACCCGTCTCCCCCTCAGCTGGGGTCATCCTCAATAGCTTCCTTGTTGACTATCTTGGCCCCAAGGGGTTACCAAGGGACTCTCTACTCTCAATGGCTCCCTCTCTGCCATTGTCTTTTCCCATCAGTTTGTATCTGGGGAATATAGACTGCATTACAATCAGTCCTCATGTCCAGCAGTCCCTGAAATTCATTGTGCGCGTGGAGGTTATTGGTCTTTGTGATGAGTACAAAGGGAGTCTTGTTGCATGCTATCCACAAGAGGCAAAGCATAATGTATGGATTGCTGAAGAATATGAAGGCCAGGAAACAACTCCAGCCACATAAATAATTCCATGATGGATCAAAGAAGGCCCTTGGCCAAATACCTCCTAGTTTTTCCATGAATATATCCCACCTGGTTTTTCAAGAGAGTTTTTATAAGGAAGGAGAACCACCTGAATTGGGTAGGATACGCCTTGACTTAGCCAGAATGACTCATGTCAGCTCAGAGAAATTTTTCTGTGAGAAAAATATGCTGTATATAGGGAAAGTCTTAGTCTCTGTAAAGAGGCTAGTAAAATGATTTGGGAGATCTGAGAATCAGGAACCTCATCAGAGGAATGTGTATTTGTGTGCATGAGGAGACAGAGCATGCAATTGCACCTAAGCATTTTCACATGTCTATGTATACATGTGTACTTATAAGCACAGGCACAAACAATATGAGAACACATATGTGTGTATGCCATGATACACATGAGAAATATGCATGTACATGTGAAGGTATATTAATAGAGTGCATGTAAGAGTTGAGGTGTGAATGCATGTATTTGTAGGAATTATGGGTGTGTGAATTGTGTGATGGCATGTGAGCCTGTTTATGAGTATGAGTATACCCATAGGAATACCCTATAGGTAATCCATAGGCATAGTATACCCTATGGGAATGTATTATCCTGGGAGATGACTGATTATCGTCTAGATGAATGAATACATGTGGATGCATACATATGGATGTACAAATGAATAATGGTGAATAAATAAGTGTGAATATGTGACCATAAGACCGTATACATAGGTGTGACTCTGTAGGAGCCCTGAGATGTAAATGTGATTGTGGGGGATGCAGAAGGAAGCATGAGAGAGGGTATATGGAGGATATATGTGCCTGAGTGTGTGTGGTATGTACCATGGCATGTGACAAGGTGAGTCTGAGAGAGTCAGTGTCAGTCCTATCAATAAATTTATTAAACCCTTCCATAAGAGACACATACTCCAAAGTGTCTTAACTGCCAGATCTTCTCCACACTTGCTGATTTGCCTGCTGGCTCCAAGATCTCCAGCTGAGGGCAGAACTTCCAGCAGGATCCGAGAAAAGATGGACTGAGGGGCCCAGGAGATAGCATGGAGGTAAGGCGTTTGCCTTTCATGCAAAAG
>PVKC010001934.1:0-46644 GCA_004027635.1 Crocidura indochinensis
AAAAAAATATTACATTGGAAGCAAAGACATTGTCTAGGGTGTAAAGCACTGGGCATGGCTACAGCTGACAATGGTTTTGTTCTGGCACTTCTCACGGTTCTCTTAGTACCACTCGGTATTACTCATGACTAGAGTACAAGGAATGATGCCAGAATACCTCTAGGTCAACCAACTCCCATAAATTACTTTGTTGGGATTTTATTTTGAGTTTTAGAAATTTACTTTATTTAGGGGCCCAGGAGATAGCATGGAGGTAAGGTGTTTGCCTTTCATGCAAAAAGGTCATCGGTTCGAATCCCGGTGCACCTTATGGTCCCCCGTGCTTGCCAGGAGCAATTTCTGAGCATGGAGCTAGGAGTAACACCTGAGCACTGCCGGTTGTGACCCCAAAAAACAAAAAAAAAAAAAAGAAATTTACTTTATTTAAAAAATGTTTATTGTCCTATTATTTTAGTTTTTCTATATGTGATAGAAAATGATGCTAGAAATGCAAAAACCTTGTTCTATAGGGTCCTAATTGGCAACTGGAAATTTTGGATAATGACAATAGTCATGGATATATAGACAAGAAATAAGTTAAAAAATTAAACATATGCGATGATAGCACAGCAGTGTAGCGGGTCAACCTGGGAGGGACCTGGATCTATGTCTGGCATCCTATATGGTTCCCCAGGTTGCCAGGGACTATTTCTGAGTGCAGAGCCAGGAGTAACCCCTGAGTGCCACTGGGTGTGGTCCAAAACCAGTTGACCAATAAATAAATAAAGTTAAAATAAAAACGTTTGAGGGCTTGAGCAATAGCGCAGAAAGTAGGGTGTTTATCTTGCAAAGAGGTGACTGAGGGTGCAGAGCCCAGAGTAACACCTGAATGTTACTGCATTCCTCATATTAAGTTAAACACTTGGAGAAACCAAGTAAGTTCTTGTAAAGAATCATTTAATGCAATATTGATAAATATAAATGATTATTTATTGTGAGAAATGGCAGTGAAAATATTCAATTAAAAACAAAATTGCTTTGAGATAGTAGAGTGGGCAAGGTACTTGACTTCCAGCAGCCACTCCAAATAAATTTCTACCTTCACAGAGGTCCTTTATCTCTGCCTGAAGTAATCCTTGAGTTCAAAACCAGGAGTACATCTGGAAAACCTCTGAATGTGGTCCCAAGACCAAATAAAACACACCCATACAATTCAGACATCAAACCTAAAAATAGTACTGGGGACATTTTTGAAAATGGTTGCCTAAAACAAATTCTGAAACTATTCACCTATGTTTAAAATATATATGTTATAGAATATTTTAACTAGATTACTATGTAGAAATGTTGTGAATTTATGTAGTAGCCACTGAACTGTTTGATTGAATGAAGAATGGAACACCTCCCCGTGACAATAAAAAAGAGGAGCCTATTTGGTTTATCAAACTTCCAATTTACTTTCTCATTTAGGTTGTTAAGAAGGACAAACATCACCTTGTATATCAAAACCTGACTAACCTTAATAAATGCCAAAATGGAAAGTAAATCTGATTGACTTTTTTAAAGAATGCATAGTGTAATAATATAAAGTGGTAAATTAATAATAAAACTTCACTTTTTAAAATCAAAAGGGTAGATAAAATGTTTAAAGACTAGATTTTAGTGCAATTATTAAAAAAAGTAAAATTGATTGATAAGCTTATATTGATATATGTCTTTATATGTGTGTGTGTGTGTGTGTGTTTGGACCATTCCCAGCAGTGCAAAGGGGTTATTCTTGTTTCTAAACTCAGGAATCACTACTGAAAGGCCCAGAGGATCATACTAAATACCAGGATTCAAACACAGGTTGTCTGCGTGTATGGCAAGTACTCTGCATTCTTTATTATCTCTCTAATCCTATATATTTATATTGATCAATTTTCTACAATATAGAGATATAAGACAAATTAATTTGTATGTTCTTAGAGCCAACAAACAGCTACAGTCATAGTTGTTTTTGATATAATGAAAAATATATCAATTTTAAAAATAAAATTACTTATTCTCTTCTCACAGCTGTCCTAATACTAAAGTTGCTTAGAGTGTGGTAAAAAGAAAATTAAAAATTGGAAGGTTAAGTGAGTAAACAAATGGGAAAAAATACGAAATTCAACCTGAAATAAATATAATCAGAAAGAAAAGCACATAAATTCAACAGAGATTATTTTTTCTTTTTCCACGGCCCATCCGCCTCAACAGAGATTTTTGAAAGAAAGTCTGGGTAAAGTTTAGAGAGAAGCCTACAAAAGTAAAATGTATTTGAGCATTCATAAAGCATTTAAAATATAGTTTAATGTATACATATATACATACACATATATAATATACACATATATGTGTGTACACATATTTAGATAAAACTATTTAAACATATATATAATTGAATAAATTTGATTCCAAAATGCATACAGTGTTTGTCATGCATATATACAAATTCCTTCAGTGTGTTTTTTATTAATCATAATTGGATTGTCAAATCTTCTGCAGTTAATGATTTAATAGCTTAGAGTTTAAAAATAATTATCACTGTGTATATATGTACCTAAGAAAAGGGATTTCTAAAGGTATTTTAAAGGCTTTTCAGTTAATAATGCATATTCTTTTTAATAAAACAAGTGGGTGGCGACCTTCTATAAATTCTACAATGGGTTCTGTTTCATAATGCTTTCCAGGCAATCAAGCATTTAATGTTCAAAGTGGAAAAAGGCTAAAAACCTAATATTGTTTTATAAGCCTTTGCCTTGAACTTAAAATGAATAAAATGTGCGAAAGTATAATAGTGGTATTTTAACTACAAAGCATCATTAGACTTTATGAGGAAAAGTTCACTTACCTATGAATAAAATGAAAATATATATGTGAGACTGTATATATACAATGAGCTATTTCCTTGCTATGTATACACATCAATATACACGTATCAAATATACTTATATAAAATGTATATATCATCAAATATGTGTTTTTATATGTATATATGTGTCAGTGAAACATGTTTTAGAGCTTTATTCTGGCAAACCTTAGTAGTTTTATAATGTCCATGAAATGAACATGGTAAATTTAGAAGGAAGGAGGGTAAATTATTAAATTTTGTTTCTAACCATTTTTAATCTTCGTTAAATATTCCCCGAATTGAACTTTAAACAATTAAACTATACAATATTTATCTAGAGCTGTCATAGAAAGTAACTCTACTTGATTCTCTGGATCAATTGCCCTATTTTTCCAAAAGCAGTACTGATTAGCACAGTCCCTTTTGTAATGGGGAGGAAAATTAAAATAAAGTTAATAATATCTCTAATTTAGACCTTGATAGAAAGTTTTCTGTCTTATTGTTTTTTTCTCATATCTTTGTAATTTTTCATGGGGTGAGACAATACAGGTAAGACAAATGAGTTATACAAATATATTTAAAATAATCTTGAACATGGTCTTTGCTTATTCCTTCTCTCTATTCATCTTATGTATCTTACTTCAGTCTTCTTCTAAAATCTCCCAATATCCTATCTAGGTCTTGACATTTCCGTCTCTATATAAGTTTTATCTATGTATCTGCCTCCCATTCATATTTTCATAATTCATATCTCATTCTACTTATTAACTTACTACATAAATATATATCTATATATAATATAGAAACAGAAATATATATATATATATATATATATATATATATATATATATCCCTTCACACCTCCTTTGGCTTCATTCTTTGTGAAACATCCATTAGAACTTTACATTCTTTTTACCTAAGTAGAAGTATTAGAATATGTAAGACACAGATTAATCAATGCAGTGATATAATTTTGGTATAAACTTGAGTACTATCTATATAAGCACATATACTTAATACCACTAATAAGTACATAAATGCTTTAACATAACAGTTTACATATATATATATATATATATATATATATATGTTTTATAATGGTTGACTTGCATGAGGCCGAACATGGTTAAGTCCTTGAGCACCACCAGGAGTGACCATTGCACACTATCTATCAGGAACTAATTCTGAATATGGTGAGATGTGACTGATCTGCAGATCAAAACTAAACTAAATATACAAATTTAAACAATTACCACTAATACATTGCCAGAGAGAAAGAAAATGCTTTAGTTAAAAAGTGCATTTTGGGGAAATGAAAAATTTAAATGAGTTAGATATGTACAAAAGTAGCTTACTTGGTATAATGGCCAACATGAACTAAGTATAACAAGTTGGATCTCTAACATAATATAGAATTTATACAAAAAAAAAAGAATTTCCTGGTGGGAGGAGTATATCAATTTATTCAAGGAGATGGAATGAGAATATTGACTCATAGACTTGAAAATTGGCCATCAGGGTAGCCACACATATCCCTTGGAGAGTGCTAATTTGTGAAAAATTTCTAGAAGAAGTTAGAAATTATGTATTAAGAGTCTTAAAGGTGTTAATTTTCTTTGACCCACTTAAGTATGCTTGGGAAATTTACCATAAAATGCTATGCAAAGTAGAAATATTTATATAAGAAAAATTATTCATAGCACTTTATAATAGCAACATGGGAAATACTAATAACTAAATTAAGCTAGATTAACTGTAGCAAATAAAACAAAATTGATTAATGGATATATGCATATATTTAGCATATACTATACATTATACTAAAACTCTATTATAGTTTATTATATTATTATTTGAGTATTATGCAATTTATACTGTTTCATACATAATACTGAATGTGCACATTGGTTTAAATTTCACTTAGCGGGGCCTGGGAGATAGCATGGAGGTAAGGCGTTTGCCTTTCATGCAAAAGGTCATCATCGGTTTGAATCCTGGAGCCCCATATGGTCCCCCGTGCCTGCCAGGAGCAATTTCTGAACGTGACCCCAGGAGTAACTCCTAAGCACTGCCGGGTGTGACCCAAAAACCACACACACACACACACACACAAAATTTCACTTAGCAAGTTATTATAAATATAGATATTATTTTTTCATAGAAAATAGAAGACTCAGTGGCAAAAATGCTAATAATTTATAACTTCTTATGAGATGTTCTGAATGATTAGTAGTTGTTATCTATTTCCACATTCTCAAGTTATTTACATGAATACCACTTTGTTTTATGAGGAAAAAGTCAAAGGACAAAAAACGTCAAAATAGACAAAAAAAAAGTCAAAATAGGACACACACAGCATTTGCTTCTAAAATCCATCATGCACTCTCATCAGTGATTTCTGCTCTTTGTGCAGTTTAAGAAGTGATCAAAGATGTTAAACCCACTTTCAAAGTCACCCTCTGTCTGCATTCCTTAGGGCTTATTAAGGTGATAAACTCCTCTGACCAAAGCTTATGGTCAGCAATATTCTCAGTAAAATAAAAATGCTCCTGTTTCTTCTGTTTTCCGAAACAGGAATTTCCTGAGTAACTCGGGGAGTGCTCTTCAAATTGTTCATCTTCACAAAACTCTTCAGTTTTTTTTAAATGAACTTAGGTATGTTTTAATAACCTTGGAAGTGGGAATTATTTTGCACCATTCCCATACCAGCCAGTTGTATATCTTGGCAGAGCCAAGCTTCTTTCTGAGGAAAGAAATATTTCCATTTTTTTTAATAAGTCTTTCCAAGTTTCCTGTGATGTTATAAATAATCGGCCAAACAGCCGGCTTTATTCTGCTTAATTTGATATGGCAGATTTGAAATGTTGAAAAGTTCATTCTCAACACAAGCCATGCACTGGACTCTGACCAATGCACTCCTTCCTGATGGGATAAACTTTATCACCAAGTTCACTCAGGACGGCAGCTGAGAGCCTGCTTGGTCTTCCCAGGAGCTGACTGATAGAGAAGTCTGAGCTGGCTGTGCGTGCTGTGACCATGAGATCAGCCTTTCCTGGGTTTTCTCTGGGGGACAGGCAGAGAGGCTGACAAACTTAGCTAATATACCTGTCACTCAAGGTTGAAGAGAAGGAGACTAGAATAACAAAGTTGAAAGTAATGTGCAAGTAATTGGAAGAAGAAGAATTAAATATCAATCCAGGGTAAGCATTCTGATAAAAGGGACATATTTTAGTCTCTCTGTAACACTGTGTCAAATGTCCTTTCACGACCAAGTTCAAAGACTGATTTACACTTTGGAAGTCTCCAGAGAACTAAATTCTGGATGAACAGATGAAGGTCACCTGACAGCAGTGGTGAAAGATAAAACTACCATAAATTCAGATGCTTGGTCAAGATTTTTAAATCTGTTGAAAGAGCTCAGAAGGCTTTTTGCCAATTAGTTTTCTATTTTTTTCAATGGGATATTAGTCTTGTTTTTACTTCCTTGACTATATTTACCAATCAAACTTACTCTGCTTAAATAGCCAAAGTGTGTTCGCATTGACTCAGAAGGGGTTATTTATCTAAAGTGGAAAAATAACCATTGAACTTGGTCTAATAAGTTTGAATGCTAAGTAATTTTCTTTAATAACATATTTGTTTAAAATAAATTGTTCTTAACTCTCTGACATTATATCTTCAGATTTATGTTTTCTCCAAATCTGACCTTTTCTTTTTAGTTCTTATTATTCTTTAGACTGTAAATATTCCAATTAATATCATCTTAGGAAATGTTTTCTGGAAATTAATAATTAAGTTAATTAGTGATGGCTGAAATCAAATGCATGATTTGATACGATGTGTGTGTCAGCATTGTTTTTCCAGACAAATGTTTAGAATGTGTCTTTAATTTTCTTAAAAGACAAAACAAAAGACAACATTTATTGTTTGTAAAAATATAAATGAACTTGCACTTCTAGGATATCACTTGGATAATTTTCTTTGCTTAATGAATGCTTGTTTTGTTTTAGTGAGAAATTTATAGGCATTGTGTGATTATATTGTACTTAGAAGGGGCATAATTACTAGACAAAGAGACTATACAGAAATTACTACACAGAGAATAAGAAATTTTAGGATAAAAGGATATCATCAGAGATTAAACAGTTGTACAATGGATAGAACACTGGCAATTCTCTGGGTTTAATTCCTGGAACCCTGTTAATTCTGAGCACAGGGTCAAGAGTAAATCTTGAGTTTTAATGTCTGTGGCCACGGGGCTGGAAAGATGGAACAACGGAAGGGCTTTTGCCTTGCAAGCAGCAGACCCAAGACCAATGGTGGTTCGAATTCTGGCATTCCATAAGGTCCCCCACCAACACCTCGTGTCTGCTAGAAGTGTTTCTGAATGTCTCCGGGTGTAGTCCAAAAAATATATTAGTATTAAAAAAAATAATGGCTGTGGCCATATTCCCAAATAAAAGGCCTCAAGCCTTATCACCTTACAATTTCTTTGTTGTTGTTGTTTTTGGGGGTCCACACTCAGTGATGTGCAGAGGAGTTACTCCTGGCTATGTGTTCAGAAATTGCTCCTGGCTCGGGGAACTATATGGGAGGCTGGATCGAACCGAGGTCTGTCCTGGGTCATCTGCAAAAGGCCTACCGCCTTGCTATCACTCCGGCCCCTCCACCTTACAATTTCTATCTTTTTATTAAATAGTGTCATCACAAAATGAATACTTCAAATCATAAAAAATATTGTATCATATTCTTTATCTTTAGTAGGAGACGTGTCTGTGACCAGTCCCAATGAATAGGCCTGAAGCGTGATCCACACAAAGATTAAGAAAACGAGACAGAGGGGCCGGAACAGTGGCGCTAGCCTTAGGCATCTGCCTTGTGAGCTCCGGCCTAGGACGATAGCGATTTGATCCCCTGGCATTCCATATCGTCCCCCAAGCCAGGAACTATTTTTGAGCACATAGCCAGGAGTAAATCCTGGGGGTCACAGGGTGTGGCCAAAAACCAAAAAAGAAAAAAGAAAACACAACAGGGCTAGAGTGATAGCACAGCAGTAAGGGGCTTTAGCTTGCACAAAACTGACCCGGGTTCCATACCCAGTATCTCATATACTCCCCCAAGCCTTCCAGGAGTGATGTGTGAACACAGAGCCATGAGTAATTCCTGAGCGCTGCGCGTGTGGCCCAGAAACAAACAAACAAAAAATTTCAAAACAAACAAACTAAAACAAGAGAGCTAAGAGAATAAACGCAGGGGTTAGAGGACTTCATCCTTGTGAACTGAGAGACCTGACTGCACGTCATATACAGTATCTATTGTGTAGAACCAGTAAACACAGGAGGAAGAGCAAATATTAGCAGACAGTTGCTATCTATGTTAATCTAACCAAATTATGTCTTTACATATGTAGGGGCCTTGTGGTAGTTAAGGAAAAATCTTTGTATTGTCTTCTTGGAGAGGTGGTAGGTAAAGGGTGCTATCTGTCTGGTAATTAGTAATTAAGGTTTCGTAAATCCTTTTCAGACAATCTCCTTAAACGGTCATCTTTCTAGCTAAGCATATAGATTTCCTGAATGTTTATGAATCTAATAAACAAGTTACTTGAGATCGCTAAAAAATGGGTGGGGAAAAGAGGGGAATGTCTTCAACAAGGAAAAGGACACTTCTAGCAGACAGGATGTATAGTAAAGTGCTATGTATGAAACCCTATCACCAACAGTGGTGTAAATCACAGTGCAACAATTCACATTTAGAAAACATAGTTTCTCTTAAGAAGCAATTGAATTAAAATGGGGTGCATGAAAGTGGACACTGGTGAAGGAGAGATTGGTGAGGAAACACTTTATTTCTGAAAACCAATCATGCATGACTTTGAAATTTCACGGTGACTAAATAAAAACGAAATTAAATTATTTGTATCATAGTTCTGATAATAATTAGTCATGTGGACATTGTAGGTAGAGCCACGCTTCATCTAAAACTTACTGGGACTTATATTCGTTTTTCTACTTTGAGAATACTGCTAGAAATCTTTGGTATTCTTTAGTCAAGGCTGTGGAACTCCAACTTCTGCCATTGTCACCACATGACAGTTAGTCTATAAGTTTTCACTCTTCATGTTTCACACTTTAAATGGTGGACACATGTCACATGACATATGGACACATGCCAAAGTAATGTAGAAGCTCAATTTAGTATAGTACCGCCTAACCTTTACATAATAAAGACTATCTAAAAGTGTGGTTATATATGTGGGTCACAATTTGGGATTCTGGGGTAAGGATTTCAACATATGCCACTTTGAAGAGAACATGTCCTAATCCACAATGAGTTGTACAGAAACAAAGTTGAAATTCTGCAATTGTTCTGCTCTATATGATGGGCTAATAACCTTGGCAAGTGATTATCTATTTGAGAAAATTCTAAGCATTGCACATTTCTTTTCATAGCTCTGTTTTTGAGATTTCTTTCTGTTCATTACATAACTTTGAAATTTTCTTAAATCAGAAGAGGCAGGAAAATAGTTGCCACCTATATGAGATTCTTGGTTTTGGAATCAGTTAAGATGGCCTTACTTATAAAGGTCAATATAAAGTTTAATTGGATATGCTTAGCTGAAGTATTAAATAGAGACATAGTTGACCTGAACAGATAGAATGCCAGATAAAGGCAAATATAATAAAGATGTCATGGTGCTCTTCTGAAACAAGAGAGATCATTAGACATTTATGCTACTTAGGAAGGCAAAGGGCAGAAAATGATTTGTTCTATTAAATGTTACATTTCATAGTTTCCGGAATTCTTATTTTTTTCTTTTTCTCTTTGCAGGTAATTCAGTAGAATAGCATGATTAAATGTTGTCATAAATTCATATTAGTTTAATTGAGATTTTACTTAAAATTCTCTAATCTTGACCAACTTAAAGATGTTTTAAGCAGTTTGCTCAATAAAAATCAATTTATCAGAATATATATTTACTTTTTTATAGAACCAGAAAGAAATCCAAAAGATGTTCTAGAAAATGTGAATACTACTAATGATTAAATTTAACTAGAATCAATGATTGTCTATATTCAAAACATTGATTTCTGGTTATAAAGAAAAAGCAAGTTAATACTCTTTTTTTTTTTTTTTTGGTTTTTGGGCCACACCCGGTGACGCTCAGGGGTTACTCTTGGCTATTTGCTCAGAAGTCGCTCCTGGCAGGCACGGGGGACCATATGGGGAACCAGGGGGTCGAACTGCGGTCTGTCCTAGGTTAGCACAGGCAAGGCAGGCACCTTACCTGCAGCGCCACTGCCCAGCCTCCAAGTTAATACTCTTTATTTCTATGTCACGACACATGATGCACAATAAATTTTCTATGGAGCCTACAATAAATGATGAGTATCTCATACAAATGTACTAATACTGAATAATGGTAGGACAGTTTAATTTTTTACTTTTTCAATTTTTTTATTTTGGGGGTTTGCGGGAGGTTGGTCCACACACGGTGAAACTCACGGGTTACTCCTGGCTGTGCCTTCAGAAATTCCTCCTGGCTTGGGCGACCATATGGGACACCTGGGAATCAAGTCACTGTCCATTTTTGGCTAGTAAGGCAGATGCCTTATTTCTTGCATCACCACTCCAGCTCTGGTAAGACAATTTTAATTCGCACTAAATAGAACAGGGTCTGTGGAGAGAATGCAATGGGTTGATTGCATTCTTTGTATACAGAAGGTAAGAGTTCAATTTTGGGTACTGCAGAAGATCCCCAGTGCGCTGCTACAAGAAAACCTTAAGCATAGTGCTAAGAATCACTTCTGAACACTGCCAGATTTGCATACTAGTTCCCTAAAATAGCACTTCATTAATAGACTTAATGAGATAATTAGAAAGATCAAATTCTGTATGAGTCTGTGCAAGAATTTCCCAAGTTGACAAGTAGCCTGTTCCTCTGTGAACAGGCTCACTTGGAATGCTGCATGCTATTGTCAGGAGTGTGTTGAATAACTATTTTCTAAGATTATAAGAGTAACTTATTAGAAAATAGTTTGTAACATATAATGGAGTACTTTAAATTTCTTAAAAATATAAACAGAGGGCCGAGCAATAGTATAGGGTAGGGGTAGGATATTTACTTTGCACAGGGCTGACTTGAATTCAATCTCCTATTTTCCCTATGGTCTTCTAAGACTGCTAGAATTGATTCCTGGGCAAAGCACCGGGAGTAACCACGGAGTGCTGTCAGGTGTAACAACACACACACACACACACACACACACACACACACACACACACAACTCTGAGGAGATAACTGATCAAAGACACATGACATGTCTTGCATGTACAAAAACAACTTTTTTCTATCCTCTGCATTTCATATTAGAGATCATTGATTTACTTTTCTGCTGTTAATCTGCTGTTGAGAATTTTCATAATACCTAGTACACTCTTAATTTTTATTGTTTCTGAAGATAGTTTCTTTATTTTGGCTTTACTACTTCCTTTGGTATGCTTTTGGAAATTGAGCCATAGGCCAAACTGATTTGAAAGTCTCTGGTCTAAGTTAAAAAGTAATTCCAAATCTTAATAGCTTAATCTGCACTCATATTTGATTTTCATTCATGACATATGACCATTGTGGTTTAGTTTGAGGTGTAAGGAAGCTATGCTTTTTATAATAATCAGAGACACTTGCTTTAGTAGTTCCCAAATAACACACTTATACACCCTAGACTCATAAATTCATCAGTGAACTTTAATTTCCCTACAGAAATATCTGTATCATACTTGCTTAAAGTATTCTAAACAAATAAATTCATCATTTCTTGACAAAACTGAGACGATAAGAAAATTGATAGATACAATAGATGCAATATTTAGTGTGTGCAGAAGAGGAAAAATGTTAATATTTGTGCATATAATTAAAGAGTAATCAAGGTAATTACAAGTGAGTAAGATATTGTAAAATAAAAAGTGTGCCATTCAGAGGATTGGAAAATTAATGTTGGATAATTTTTATAAGCACTAAAAACAGAGAGAAGAGGGAATATAAAATGAGAAAAACACTTGATCTAGAAAATTATTACTACGGCACGAAAGTTTTATTGTGATAGAATTCTTTTCATTTTAATCCTAAAGTTATATGTGTTCATATAATTTGAATTGGAAAACTATAATAGCTTGATATGTTTGCTTACCTGTCTACAGTCACTATCTAGTTAATCAATCAGACTAATCTAGATATTTCAATGTATAGATTTTGTAGGTGTAATTCAATATCAGAAACAGTTGATTTTAGTTAGAGAATATTATCTAGAATAATTTCTATGGACCTTATTGAATATTAAAATTCATGTTGGGATTTCCTGTGAGCAAGCAATTACTGCCTGTTCACACGGCTCATGTCTGGGGCACTGGCTCCAGTTCCAAGACCATTCTTTCCCAGTAAAACTGGACTATTTAGACAGATTTTTTTTCCTTTATCAAATTATTTTATATAGGTTTCATAGATGTTATGAATTTGCCAACTTCTTTTGTTCTTTATATTTTATCGATTCCTATAATCAAGAACTTTATTTGAAATTACTAAGATCATACAGACTCTTTCAAAGATTTTTGACTTAACTGTGTAGATTATTGGGAGGACGTAATACTTTTGCTTTATTTTGTTTTGTTTTTGTTTTAGGGCCACACCCAGTGATGCTCAGGGATAACTCCTGGCTATGCACCCATAAATTGCTCCTGGCTATGCAGACCATATGGGACTCCTGGGATCGAACTGAGGTCCATTCTGGGTCAGCCAAGTGCAAAGCAAATGCCCTACCGCTGTGCTGCCGCTCTGGCTCCAATATCATAATAATTTTTATGAAGTATTTTTGATTCAAACAATAAATACATCGAGGTTAACATGTACCTGGATACAGTGAAAAAGAATAAACCTAAGCTAGGTAGCCTCAATTCTCCAAAATATTCAGATTCACTACATTTTTTGCAATAGCATTTTATAAGCATTATAATAGATTTACAAACATGATGGTGGGCAATGTTTTTTAATGATACACACTTTAGAATGGGTAGATAATACGAAAATGTGGATATATTTACCAAGAAACTCTTAGGAAAAAAAGACATTTCGCACTGTCTCCTGAGTATGAAGACAATGCAATTTTAGATAGAATATTTTTTTAAGTTCTTTGTGTTCAGATTTTTTCATTTTCTATTACTTCCACTCCCTTTCATAACATATATCTTCATTCCATTAAATTTTGGTAGAATTTTTCCTTCCTTCCTTCCTTCCATCTTTCCTTCCTTCCTTCCTCCTTTCTTCTTTCTCCTTTCTTTCTTTCTTTCTTCTTTCTTCCTTCCTTCCTTCCTTCCTTTCTCTCTCTTTCTTTCTTTCTTCTTTCTCTTTCATTTTCTTTCTCTTTCTTTTTTCTTTCTTTCTTTGTTTCTTTCTTCTTTCTTTCTTTCTCTCTTTCTTTCTCTTTTTCTCCTTTTTCTTTCTTCCTTCCTTCCTCCCTTCCTTCCTCCCTTTCTTTCTTTCTTTCTTTCTTTCTTTCTTTCTTTCTTTCCTTTCTTTTTCTTCTTTCATACCTTTTTTCTCTCAATTTGTAGGGGATATCCAAGCTAGTTTTCTCATAGCCCACTGAGTGGAATGTATTCCAGATATATTCAAGAACATTCCATGCTGGAGATTGAAGCCCAGCCCTGCTACCTGTAGAGCAAGTTCTCAACCCCTTGAAATATTTTTTTTTTGGATAACTGAGGAACTTTTTTGTATTCCACTCTATACTTGGTTTGAGGATTGTCTTTTACCTTGTATACTGCCTTTTTTTTAATTTTAGGATGCTATTTGTGAAAGCCAAAATATAATTGCACTTCACTTCTTTATTTTTGCAACTTCAGTCTCCTGGGTCAGTGACATGAATTGCATGGCCAATAAGCACTTACCTAGATTCAATATGAGGAAAAAAAAAAAAACAGGGCCCAGAAGTTACTATAAATCAGCGCTTAGGTGTACCCAGAGGTAAAATAGTCTTTTACAAAACCCAGGCACATGGCAGCTGGATGGAAGTTATACATAGAGCTCAATTTTATGAAAAAATTAAGAAATATAAATTTAAAAACAGTGTTTCATTTTCTAAGCAACCTAACCTAATAACATCAGCAGATATAGTTTACCAATAACATCAATTTCCCAACTTCCTATTGGTCCATATGTAAAACTCATAAATCTCTCATTTACTTTCTTTATTTTTATGTGAATAATGTTGAAACATGCCATGCTAGCTCCTCCTCATACCTACTTTCTCATTTTATAGGCTTTGATTCACCTATAAAACACATTTTATAAATCCAGAGTAAGTACTGTGGTCATAAAAATCCAGTTATCTGACCCCATACCCATAAGATGGATCAATAAAAAGACTTTATGCTCATAGCAGGCAGAGATTGGCAGCTCCCATCTACATCCTTTCTTTTTCAACTGTTGTCTTTACAGGCTTAGCTGGTTCAGACTTCCTGAAAGCAATGTTTCCACTATGGCTTGACAAAATAATATTTTAAACCTTCAAGTCTTAAAACCCAAAGGATGTCCACAGGTATTTCTACAAGCAATTCAAGGATGGGTGTATTCTGTCCTTGAGGGCTGAGTAAAATACAAAGATATAGTATGCAAATGAACCCTCAAATTACTCCACTAGTATTCATAAGCCCTTTGCATCTGCATTGACTACAGTAGTTTTTTTCAGTCTAGATTTTCTTTGACTGTTTATGTAACAGATAGAAAAATATTCAGAGAGTAAGACCTAATGAATGTGCTGCCAACATGTATTGTACTTCCAGTTTCTGATAGGAGAGCCTGAAGGCAGAGTAAGCTGCTGTCCATAACATTTGGTTTTGAGAATAAAATGTCAAGCCCTTCAATAAACGTTGAGTAAACTTGGTAGATAGTCGATGATTTTGGCAAAGTTCTAGTAATCCAAGATTTTCTTAAGGTGAATATTAGTTCTGCTGCTTTATTGGTGGAATGTATATTGACTTATAAATATTCTATTATTTAGACATTTCATGGATTTTGTTTGAATAAGGAACTATGCTGGAGTCCAGCTCCGAATGAATGGGCCTGAAGCAGAGTCACTGTGAGGATTAAGAAAACAAGACAGGCATTAAAGAGAAAGCATGGGGTGCAGGGGACTGACTGCAACATGGACAGAGAGCCCCAACTATCCTCTTCATTGGGTATTTATTGTTCAGAAGTCATCAGTTCATAGAAAGAAGGACAGATAGCAAACACTATCAACCAGTACTAAGACTAAGAGGATTTACAATCTCATAAGAGAATATAGGAATGAGGAGGTTTTAAATATAATCTCTGAAGTTTGTCTTCCACTGGGGAGACTATATACTAGCGCTCCTGTCCCAGAATGTTCCTGGGTTCCCATAACTTGCATTAAGGGCCCTTCAGTTTATTATTTGTACCTTCTCTTGGATACCTTGACCTCTAAAGGTTTGGAGTTTTTCTACTACTGATTTTTTCACTATGTAACTTTCTGCTACAAGACTATTATATAAATCAGTGTATTCTAACGTTTTTGAAAAAAGACAATTGGGCTAAATGTTGCCCATCTTTCTATGTGTAGAGTATTCAGTAAATAACTTGGCAAATTGTTAATGTGGTTAACTAGTTTTTTTGTTTTGTTTTTTTTTTTTTTTTTGCTAGCTGCATAATTTCTTGGTGTTAAGGTTCAATGCCTGCTACCTTCATAGGATTTAATGTTCTTTTAAAGATGATTTGGGAAACATTAGGAAAATGAGTGCTTATAAGTTATAATCTTACTTGACTCCAGATTGGAGTGTTGTTATTTTTTTGTTGTGGTGGTGCCTGTCCTGTTTGTTTGTTTGTTTTAGGGTCACATTCTTTAGTGTTTAGGGATTAGTCTTCTGTTTATCAAGAATGATGATCATGAATCATCCCTGATTGGGCCTCAGGGACTATATGTAGAGTCAGAGTTTAAATCTGTTTATGTTGTGTGCAAGACAAGCAATTTATCTGAAGTACTGTCTCCTTAGTCCATTATAACCAGGTTCAACAATGAAATAAAGCACTTAATGGATGTGTATTAAAATTACTTCATATAAGTTATCTCTTAACAGGTGACTTGTATGTCTTAAATAAAGCATAATTCCAATGATTTCCAATGCTTTATACAGTGTGGAAATTTAAGGTCATAAGAAATATTTTTGATGATTTATTTAAATTTTATAGATATTAAAATAAGTTTTGCTTGTTTATCATCTCTAAATTTAAGCCTAAAAATACAGAATTTAAAATTACAGAAAAATAGATTAGAATAAAATTGCTAAACATAGGTTTACTCTGTTATAAATAGAGAAATAAAACAGAACATCATAATGAAATTGCCTTAATATGTGATCAAATGGTACCAATAGTTTTGATCTACTATGTGAGCTTCAAACACATAATAGTAATGATTTCTAAGCATGCCTTAATTGATCAATGAAATATCTCTGCTAAAAAATAGCTTATCATTTTTCTTTCTACTACAGAATCACTTTATGTAAAATTATTGGTAAAACTTTACAAAATGCCATTTTGATCACTTTATTTGGGAGGTTATACTTATCTAAATATATTACGATATGTCATGACACATCACTATTCAGAATAAAGGTAAATAAATTGATTATAAACAGAATTTGTAGAGGAAAAGTCTTTTGTTAAATGTATTTTAATCCAAAATGTATTACTATTCCAAATGAGTAAGGGTTTTAAAAGATGATAAAAATAGAAGTTTGGAGGTCAAAACAATAGGGAGGATAGACTTCTTGCCTTGAATATGGCCAACCCAAGTTCAGTCTCTGGTATCTCAGATGGTCTCTGATCTGCCAGAAATGATTACTGAGTACAGAGTCCATAGTAACTTTCAGTACCAGCAGGTGTTTTCCCCAAAATAAGTAATCATAATAATTATTATTGATAAAATTAATTTTATTAAGACAAATCATAATTAAGTAATAATATTTCTTGTTAGAAATAGAAATTTGGTTTTGATTTATCTTGAATGAGAAATTTAAGAAAATATATCAATGATGAATTTCCTTGGGAAAATAGTTATTTTTCATCTCCAAAATGAGCTGTTCTGGTGGAGGGTATTGTTAGAGTTAGAGAAGCCTGAGACAACAGTAAAAGAGTAGCAGTCTGCCAAATATTTTTGGGACATTGTTTTGCTTCAACCAATATGTACCTATCAACGTTGTGTGACGTTTTTTCTGCGGGGGGCAGGTCTTTATCTGGGGACTCATCTTGTCTTGGGTGCCTTTATGCCAAAGGGGATATTCAGACTAGACAGTGAAGAAGGATTAGAGGTCCAGAAAGTCAGGAAGAAAGAAAAGACAGGACAGAAAGTTGAGAATCTGAGTACCCTCTCCGCAATCCGAGAGAAAGACAACCAGTCGGTAATGCGATTAGCAGTCGGAGTTTATTACCTTGGTTAAGGGGTCCGACAGTCTTCAGTGGTCCGTGGACCTCGAGTACCAGTCACATACAATTTTTTTTATAAGTTTTGAGATGTTACATACGTCATTCAATGAATCATTAAGGGACAACGCAACAATTCTGAAACAAAGCTTCCTTCAATTTTTTTGTTTTGTTTTGTTTTGTTTTTGGGCCACACCCGGTGACGCTCAGGGGTTACTCCTGGCTATTCGCTCAGAAGTCGCTCCTGGCAGGCACGGGGGACATATGGGGAACCGGGGGATCGAACCGTGGTCCGTCCTAGGTTAGCGCAGGCACCTTAGCTCCAGCGCCACCGCCCAGCCCGCTTCCTTCAATTTTTAGCCCAAAACATTCTCTCCCATCTCATCTGAATTTTGTGTATATCAGCTTATTGCCCCTTCAACAATTTTTATGTTTGTTTCAAGATATACCTGGAACAATATCTAGTTTAAAGAAAATGACAAAGGTAAGGCATTCTTAGCTGCCTAGGTTCTGCCCTTTGTCTGGGCTTCGAGGCCTGGGGTGCCCTGGTATGATACGTTCATTGTTCTGGCTTTGGGGTTCTTGTAAAACTTTATTTTTTTTTTTCACTTTTTTATTTTTTAGGGGCCCCACCCAGTGACTCTCAGGGGTTAATCCTGCTATGCGCTCAGAAATCAGAAATCGCTCCTGGCTGGGGGAATCAAACCATGGTCTGTCCTATGCTAGCATGAGCAAAGTAGATAGATGCCTTACAGCTGCGCCACTGCTCTGGCCCCTCTCGTTAAACTTTAAACAAATCCGATGAGCAGGAACATGATTCAAGAAACAGAAGCATAATTAATATATTTCAATTTCATCATTTGTAATTTATTTTCAACAGATATTTTCTAGAATCTAATTTTTAGTCAAATCAATAAATTTAGAATAACCTAACTATACCCAGATAGTATTTCAATAAAATAATAAAATATTGCTGCTTTACCAAAGGATCAGTACTTCATTGTTAAATTTTACATTGCAGTTAATTTCCCAATGTTTCAGTTTTTGTTGTGTTAAATGAGGAGAAACTGTGATGCCTGAGATATTTCAGTTCCTCTTAGCTATACAATGTATGTGATGTTCTGACTTTTCTAGTTCATTCCAGAAGAGTGACTCAATACAGATTATAATTCTGAAAGCATACAATGCAGTGACTGTCTCAGGAAGTGCTTGGTATGCATAGTCTGTTTCAATATCAAGTTTAGTAGAAACATTTTAAACAAAGGGAAAAAGAATATATAATAAGAGATGGTGGGAAGAAGAGAAGAATCCTTAACACACAACATATGAAAGTGTTAAACATAGTATTATAAGAATCATTAAATAATAATTAAATTCAAGGAAAAGTACCTATACAATATTAGGTAAATTGAAATCTGGGCATCTATTAGACTGACTCTTCACCATATGTTTACTCATTGACATAGCTTTAACCACCTTTTCTCTTTCCTGTTGGTAAAATGTTTACTCTTCAGCCCTGGGCCTCTCTCTTGCTGGAGAAGGGTCACAGTATTTGACTTATCTCTAAGACACAGTATTTCATTTGCACTTTATAAAAGGTAGAAATAACTTGAAGTAAGTTTATTAAGAAAACTCTAAGTAGTGAGATATAACTTTTCTTTTAATAGAGCTCTGGAAAAAACAATACTGACAAATGAGAATCAAAGAACTTTGGCAACAGGCTTATGGGTGGGTTTAGGAGATAAAACCCATTACAATAGCAACCTTCACAATATATCCACGAATAGGTTACCCAAAAGCTGCTGACAGATTGACCCCACAAGAACCAACCATGTTCTATTTAGTATCAGAAAGTGTAGCTATTGAGGTCAGAAGTGAAACGACTCTGATAAAGAGAATGTGTGTATTTCAGCCATAGTATTTTATTTCCCTTCATCATAGATAAGTCACTGCCATTGCTGGCATCAAAACCAAAACCTGTATATTTGGTAACGTCAGATATTTAGCTGAAAAGGCAGACGAAGTATATTGAAAATTGTCTAACACACAAAAATCATTACTTTGTCCTTATCAAAACTTATACTTCTCTGAACATATGTCAATGCTACTATGGAACAGTTTATAAAATTCTTGATTTATCTATTATTATATATTGTACATCAATTATCTGTGTTATTTGGCCTTTTTGTATATAAAGACCAATTGAAGTATATGCTTTACCATAGACATTAATTTGTTTACCATATTTCATGTCATTTATAGATTGCAACCTAATACAATGAGAGAATAAATATTAGAAAACTCACCAACTATAGAAAAGATATAAAAATTGAATAATTTGAGAATCACAGTTTTTGTTATAGAATCAACAATGATATCCTAATTTTTATATTTATCATTTTTATGGATTAAGTGCTTCCATCATGGATGATATCAAGACACCATCTTAATATCACTAAATGTCAATAGTGTCATTAGATGGTTGGGTATATATACAATAAAGGCATATGCTATTTATTGTCTCATATTTTGATATAATCTGTATCTTGAAAACAAGTAGAATGCACAGGTTTTAAAAAGACTTGGGTTAGGGGGCAGGAACGGATAGCGCAGCAGTGGTAGGGCATTTGCATTGCATGCAGCTGATCAGGACGAACTTTGGTTTTATCTCTGGAGTCCCATTTGGTTCCCCAAACCAGGAGACACTTCTGAGCACATAGCCAGGAGTAACCTTAAAGAATCACCAGGTGTGGCCCCCCCAAAACAAAAAGAAACAAAAAAATTGGGTTAGTATTATTATCAATGACACTCTAACTTTTTAAGAATTTCTGAAAATGATATCCACAACTCAACTGACAATTAACTGTTTGAAATATTTTTTCCATGGAAGAAACATAATCATGAGTAATGCAAAAAAAATATTCTTCTAAAATTTGGGAAAGGATACCACCTAGTCACTTTGAGAATATAAATGAGAATATTAAAGAGAATATAAAACTATTAAGATAAAAATTGTTAAAATATGAAATGATAGATACATATTGGATTTCATCTAGAATTATTTTTGGGGATTACACTCAGCATCTCTCAGGGGTTACGCCTGGCTATGCACTCATAAATCGCTCTTGGCAGGCTCAAGAGACAATATGGGTTGCCAAGGATCAAATTCAGGTCCGTCCGGGTCTGCAGCATGCAAGGCAAAAGCCCTACCACTATGCTATCACTCTGACTGACCTCTCATCTATAATTTTTGTTTTGTTTTGTTTTTTGGTCACACCTGGAAGCACTTAGGCGCTCTAGCTCTGTTCTCAGAAATTGTCCCTGGCAGGCTTGGGGGACAGTATAGGATTCTGGGTTTCAAACTACCACCCGTCCTGGGACGGCTGTGTGCAAGGCAAATGCCCTTCCTTTGTGCTATATTTCAGCCCCTCATCTAGAATTCTTAGTGTTCATCATACAATGATCATTAATTGTCTAATACTGACCAAATCATTATAATAGTAATCATGAACTGACCAGAATAACCAGCCATTGGTTTGTTACAGAAGACAGTGTGACTCTTATGGGTAGGGGTGGCTTCTTGAGGACTGATTCAGTTTGTTATGGAATAAAAAAGTTATAGAACAATAATGGTATTTTTTTTCTGTTCACCCTCCTGAATTAATTTTTGAAAATTTACTTTTCCTTTTTGTTTGGTTGTGTTGAATAGAACTACCATATATCTGGTTGTAATACAACTCTATTTTTGTTTGATTTTGGTTTTGTGTACATGTTCATGTTGCTAAGTTTAGGGTACTCTTAGCTCTGAGAGCTGTGATCTCTTCTGGAAGTCCAGGAGAGATTTTGTGCTTATTTAGTCTCTCTTTTATATACTTAGTTTCCCATTATTTTGTCTGAGACAAACATATTCATGATTAAAACAGTGTATTCACAGAATTTTCAGTTCCTATTTGGGATTTCCTGAACTATTTCATTTGAAAATACAAGAAAATATATAGAGAGAGTAATGTTAAGTAAAGTGCTTGATTTACATATGGCCAACCCTGTTTCAAGTCACAAGTATCACACATGTCCCACAATACTGTCAGGAATTAATTTTGAGCACAAAGAATTGAGGTCCCAAAACCAAAGAGAAAAAGAAAATGAGGAAGAAATGTCCTGGAAATGAGGCTCATTGATTGAGCACTTGCTCTGTATATGAGTGTATGAGTCTGATTGCAGGCTATAACCTGCATTGTTATGATTGACGAAGAGCAGTTGTCAAGAATGACCATATATGACCTCAAAACAAAACAAAAAATGTGAATCAACGTATTTTATCTCATTTTCCTTTTTTAAAGAAGGACAAAGCATTAAGAACACTAAATAAAAAATTCTTTCATGAAATTAGTGAATCTAAAACATACTGAAGTAAACGTGCTTTGATATGTAAAATATTTCTATATAGATACTGCAATATTTGCATTGCACAGTACTTCCATGTCTACAAGTCACATGCAATGATGCTCAAATTGGTTTCTTAAGGCCAGTTTCTTGGCATAAAATGTGGCTATAATGATTGCCAAGTGCAAGTTGACTCACACATTCTAATGTTCACTTCAGTGTCTCTTTGGCATTTTTGTGTAGGAAATATGTATCAAAGAATTCTCTTAACTATCTTTTCTATCATATTTGTGGTATTACAAAGGAAGGACTCAGTAGAGAAGAGTCAAGGATTAAGTAGATTAGGTTGGTGTTTTTAACTTCAAATAACAAACTCAGAATTTTGATGAATTAAATCCTGCACTAAACAGATGGATTCATTCTTGTCTCTGCTCTGTAGTAGCCAGACTCCATGAAACATGGCCAGTATCAACCCTTGCCTTGCTTTTCTGGAAGCTTTGATGTCAGGGACAGTATGCGAATGTCACATTCTCAGGACCACCCAGGCAAAAAGCTTGCAGTTAGCTCTTGAGGTCTACTTTCATCATTAAAATACAAAATATGCCATAGAAATTGACATATCACAAAACAACAGATAAAATATCTCAAACAAAATATACAATAAAAGTTTTCCACACAGTTAATTAACTAAAACAAATATTTTACTTAATTGTTTTACTGTTACTATTAAATTCTAGTCTAAAATCTTCAGAAAAAAACCTCAGGAAGTTATACTTTACCAATCATAGCATATTTATTTAATTAACAGATACAGGTCTTCAAAAGGAGTAATATATGTGACAGGACCCATGGGTATTAATTCTATTTGCCTTTGGCATATAAAACAAAAGGAAACACTTTAATTAGAGAGCAGGTTTCTTCAACAACTATGTTATGCACCTTACAAGAAAAAATAAAATCCAGATGTACTGAAAAGTTCAGTGTCATAAATCACTCAACTATAAGAAAATATGAGCACATATGTATTAGTTCAAGAATCATTGTGCATATATATAAGTAGGTGAACACAATCAGAAAATGTTTTATCTATTAGTCAAAGGATAAACTGTAAAAATGGGAAAGTAAGAGAAAGTCATAAAAATTTATGGAAGACAGATGAGCTACTATACAAACACACACAGCTCATACCTATGAATATATACTGACCCATATTTTCTATGAATATGCTTTCTGCTCGTTTCTGATCACAGAATTTTATAACTTTATCAATTCTTTCAAATGCTGTGTTTCTATTATTTAAAGTTACCTTCTTTAAAACATAGTTAATTTAGTAATAGTTCAGTAAGCTCATCACTGAATAACATTTATATAGCATATATTTTCTCTGTAAGTAACCACAGCTTCTTGAGTTGAAGAAGACAACAGTAGGCTCCAGCTGTACGCTCAGGTGACCACTGTAAATAACAGAATGGACCAAAATGACTTTAAATGCAAAAAAATAAACATATTAACATTAAACTAAAATGAACATTAAAATTGATAGATGTTTGTTTAGAGTATATGAATGGACATAAAATACCTTTAGTAATTTTTTCTTCAGCACTTGGATTGTTCACATGTCTTGGTGATATAAAAACTGCTGTAACAAGCAGGAGCACACACATTTTTGAAACAGTGGTTTTGAACTTTTGAGCACATAGTGAGAACTAGAATTTATATGTATTTAGATCGATTACCTAGAAATTGTCACTAACAATGGATGAGGGTTTCTCTAAGTCCACTGAACAATATTCACAATAGCATATCTATTGGAACAACCCAGTGCCTGAGGAAAAAATGATGAGATGTAAAAATTAAAAGAAGTGTTACATGTTCATATGTACATTTTGGAAGTGTAACTTTAAGAAATGTGAAATCATGGAAATTATCAGAGTTTGGAAGAAACTAATGGGTACCATTCTCAGTGAAGTCACAGAGATGATAGGGAATTTTTTATATGTGAAATTAAACAAATATGAAGGGTAAGTGGATGACAATCGCCATACCAAAAGACAAGTTAATCTAGAGAAAAACTTTATTTGTTAGAGTGGGGAAACATGGATAGGAATATTGTTGGTGCATTGGTCGAGACAAGCTATAACTCAGGTTTTGAATGTGGTGTCAGACAGATGCTTATGAAACTAATATTAGGATATTTGTAGTCACAATGCCTCAACAAAATGGAGAAAAGAGTGTAGCAGTATTTTAGTGAAAATCTTCTTGGTATCAGTTGGAATGTGTGCACAGGTTGACACAAAATTTTCAATATTTTGTTCTAAATATTGTTTTACATATTGATTTGATGTTACAAATACAATTTAGCTAACATGCAAGTTCTCAAATTCAGAATATGTAAATAACGGAGCTTGAAAAGGAGTATGAGCAGAACATACAGATCGTAGAATAGATAAGAAATATAAGGTATTGGGGTCAGAAAGCCAGCACAGCTATCAGGCATTTACCTTGCATGTGGCTGACCCGGGAAAATTATAGATTATCAGTAAACTTTGTGGAAGAAATAAGCCACCATAATTTGTGAATAGTAATAAAATATGGTGCTTAGATTTCATATATGATAATCATATACACATTTAGATGAATATAATTATTCATAATATCATTTCTATCTCTGTTAAATCTTTATATATTTGTGTGTACTTACATATAAAATATATACATTTTAGGGCTATGGGTATAGTTCTAAAGTAGGACTCACATGCTTGGCTCTAAGTTCCATGTCTGGTAGCACTATTATTTCTTCTTCTACCCAGAAAAAATAAGAATAGCCTGGACCATCATCATACTTGAATAATGAATTATTTTGTAGAAATTTACAAGGACCTCTGAAAATAGGTAGATGATACTCCTATAAAAAACACGTGCTTTTTCATTATGTATATATATAGTATATGAACATATATTATATCCAAGTATATGCTAGATATCAAACTATATTGTAACACATATAAGGCACTATTCATATAAATATTTAAAATAAATCTTAATATTTTCTAGAATTTTACTTAACTTATAAACTGTGAATAAATTTAATTTTTCAGAAAAATTTCAAAGACTATCAAAATTTCCCGTGCTTTATTAATTCCTAGTATTTTTAACTTACTCATTTAATTAATATATTACCACAATAACATAGTGAACACTAAGGAACTGATTGACATATTGCTGTATCTATCTCATATAGCATAACATTAAATATTCAATGGTTTAAATATACATACTGTTCAAAATTTCTTAGTAAAAATAATGATCTTATATTGCCATATGTACATATTCAATAATTTTATGAATAGCGATGTATAATAGACTTTAGCTGATAACTTACTAAAATACTGTTTGTTTTGATGTTATAACTATTCCAGTGTTGATTATAGTAATAAAATCAGGGTGATTGCTGTGATCCACAGACACATTCTCAATCTCAAATATCTTTAAGGAGAATTTATTTTGTATTCTTTCTCTGTTATAGCATTTATCTTAGATTTTCACAAATTATTAGTATAAAGTATATCTCCCAGAATCCCATAACTCTGTTTGGAAAATAGAGTTCACAATTAAACATATGATGTGTCTAATATAGTATGTACACTAGTAAGATAAAATATGCACCAAAAATTAAGCATATAACAATGCATAGATTCGTGTATATCACAATCAGAAATGTAATTTAAACTTACTGGTTTTTTTTGTTTTTGTTTTTTTTTTTTTTTTGGTTTTTGGGTCACACCCGGCAGTGCTCAGGGGTTACTCCTGGCTCCATGCTCAGAAATTGCTCCTGGCAGGCACGGAGGACCATATGGGGCACCGGGATTCGAACCGATGACCTTTTGCATGAAAGGCAAACGCCTTACCTCCATGCTATCTCCTGGGCCCCTAAACTTACTGTTTTAAATGATTTTCAATTGTGTAAATAGTATTTTATTAGTCTATATAAAAATATTATGAAATAGGTTGCTTTTCTATGAACATGTTTATGTAAGATGTGTTAAGTATATTCATAGACATAACGTTTGGTTTTTCTATTTTATATTGGATTTTTAAATAATATCTTTATTTAAGAAGCATGATTAAAAACATATTTGTAGTTGGGTTTCAGACATAAAAAGAACACCCCCATTCACCAATGCAACATTCCCACCACTAATACCCTCTATCTCCTTCCCCAAACCCTGCATCTATGTGAACAGGTATTCTACTTATTTCAAGTATTAACATTGTCATGATAGTTGTTAGCATAGTTATTTCTCTATCTGCACTCACCACTCTTTGTGGTGAGATTCATAAGAAGATGCTGGATTTTTAAATAGTTTTAGCTCTCAATTATTAGAATAAAAATTATTACATTATGAAGGTATAAAAGTGAAAAGAAAACCTTCATTCAAATACTAAACCAGTCTCTAGGTAAAATGTTTGGAATTTATTGAAGATATATTTGAAATAATAGAAGGATTTAGTCAGTGTTTGAATTGTTTTATTAATTCATGTAAATAAAAACACAATAAGGATAAAACATTAGCAACACTTTCCTCTAACACTGACTTAGTTAATTACTGGTACTCTTTGTAGAAGTACAAAGTAGAGATGTTTTCCTTTTCTAGAATGTAATATAAAACAGATGTTCCCAAACTTATGTGGTCTAAATTTTCAAGAAAGATATAAAGAGAAAAATTGAATGAGAGAGAGATAAAGATAAAACAAGATAAAGAAGAATATAAAAAAGTGATAGACATAAGGAAAGAAAAATAAAAAGTAATAACAAGATAAATGAAGGAAGGAATTAAGGAAAGAATTAAGGAAGGAAGGACGGAAGGAGAAAGGAAGGAAGGAAAAAGGGAGGAAAAAAGGAAGAAAAAAGAAAGGAAGGAGATATGGAAGGAAGGTAGGAAGAAAGGATGGAAAGACAAGCAAGGAAGGAGAGTGTTGCTAATATCCTTTATTAAGATTTTACATGGATTAATAATTTTTGTCCCCCAATTCACAATACAGACATGGCAAAGGGCCTTGTTTGAGGTGTATATGGGGAGCATTTACTGTACATTCTCTTTCTATACAGTCAGTGTAAAGAACACAGTCTGTGGTATGCATAACGAGGCCTTATTTTTTCTTTTCTTTCTTTTTTTATTTTTTTTAATATATGTTAAAAAAAATCCTTCACCAGTGCAACATTTCCATCACCAATATCACAAGTGTTCATCCTCTCCAACCCACACTGGCTTGTACTCTAGACAGGCTTTCTAATTCCCTCATTCAGTCACATTTTGTTATGATAGTTATGATAGTACTCAGTGTAATTATTTCTGTGACTGCACTAAACAATCCCTGTGGTGAGCTCATGTTGGGAGCTACACCCTCTAGTTCTCTCTTTTGTCTCTGAGAATAAATACACAAATGTTTTTCATTTTTTTCTCAAAATCCATAGATGAGTGAGATCATTCTGTATTTCTCTCCCTCTGACTTATTTAACTCAGCATAGATTTCATATACATCCAAATATAGGAAAATTTCATGAATTCATCTCTTCTTACGGCTACATAATATTCCATAGTGTATATATATATATATATATATATATATATATATGAAATACAAATGGCTAAAAGGCAAATGAAAGAATGCTCCACATCACTAATCATCAGGGAGATGCAAATCAAACAACTATTATGAGGTACCATCTCATGCCACAGAGATTGACACACATCAGAAAGAATGAGAACAAGCAGTGCTGGCAGGATGTGGAGAGAAAGGAATTCTTATTCACTGTTGGTCAGAATGCCATCTAGTCCAATCTTTGTGGAAAGCGATATGGAGATTTCTCCAAAAGCTGAAAGTTGAGCTCCCATATGATCCAGCTATACCATTCCTAGGGATATATCCTAGGAACACAAAAATACAATACAAAAATCCCTTTCTCATACCTATAATCATTGCAGCATATTTTAAAATAGCCAGACTCTGGAAACAGACTAGATACCCCTCAATAGATGAATAGTTAAAGAAACTATGGTACATATATACAATGAATGAATAATTTAGTGCAAAACATATGACTAAATTTATCCACTATTTCAAATATATGTTAAATACATTTCTTATAATTTTACCTACAAAAACTCATTTAAATGTTGACTTAAGATTTTCTTTTCACTTTAGAGCTTGATTATGGAAGAAAGGAAGAGGGGGGATAAGTAATGAAGGAAAGAAGGGAGAGGAAGGAAGAAGGAACAGAGAGAAGGAAGGACGGAAGGAAGGATAAAAGCAAGGAAGAAAGGAGAGAAGGAAGGAAAGAAAAAAAGGAGGGAAGGAAGGAGAAAAGCAAGGAGGGAAGAAAGGAGAGAAGGAGGGGCCGGGAAGGTGGTGCTAGAGGTAAGATGTCTGCTTTGCAAGCGCTAGCGTAGATCGGACGGCGGTTCGATCCCCCGACGTCCCATATGGTCCCCCCCAAACCAGGAGCGATTTCTGAGCGAATAGTCAGGAGTGACCCTTGAGCATCAAATGGGTGTGGCCCAAAAACCAAAAAAAAGAAAGAAAAAAGAAAGAAAGAAAGAAAAAAGAAAGAAAGAAAGAAAGAAAGAAAGAAAGAAAGAAAGAAAGAAAGAAAGAAAGAAAGAAAGAAAGAAAGAAAGAAAGAAAGAAAGAAAGAAAGAAAGAAAGAAAGAAAGAAAGAAAGAAAGAAAGAAAGAAAGAAAAAGGAGAAAAGGAAGGAAGAAAGGAATGAAAAGAGGAGGGAAGGAAGATGGAATTGAAGGAGAGAAGGAAGGTAGCAAGGAACTAAGGAAGGAAGAAATAAAGAAGAAAGGAAGAAAGGAAGGAAAGACTAGGAAGAAAAGTGTTGCTAATATCCTTTATTATTATTGTGATTTTTTTATAATTTTACCTACAAAAAATCATTTAATTTTGAATTAAAAGTTTCTTTTCACTTTAGAGCTTGATTATGGAGGAATGGGATGGAAGAAAAAAGGAAGTAAGGAAGGGAGGGAGGGAGGGAGGAAGGAAGGGAAGGAAGGAAGGAAGGAAGGAGGGAGTGAGAAAGGGAGGAAGGAAGGAGGGAAGGAACAGGGAAGGAAGGAAAGAAGGAATGAAGGAAGAAAAGAAGGAAGAAAGGAAGGAAGGAAGATAGGAAGAAATGAAGGAAAGACAAGGAATGAAGGAGAGTGTTGCTAATATCCTTCATTCTTATTTTGATTTTTATATGAGTTAATAATTTAATGCAAAATGACTAAATTCATATATTATTTAAATATACTTTACATAAATATATTATAATTTTACCTACAAGAATTAATTTAAATTAAGATTTTATTTTCACATTAGAACTTGATTATGGAAGAAAGGAAGAGAGGGAATAAGGAAGAAAGGAAGGAAGGTAAAGGAGGGAAAAAAGAAGGAAAGGAAGGAGAGAAGGAAGGAGGGAAGGAAAGAGGTCAGGAAGGAAGGAAAATAAAAAAGAAAGGAGAAAAGAGACTGAAGAAAGAGAATGAGTCTCTCCTTTCTTGATCAGTTTCTTTCTTTTTCTTTCTTTTCTTTCTTCTTTCTTTTCTTTCTTCTTTCTTCTTTTTTCTTTCTTTCTTTCTTTCTTTCTTTCTTTCTTTCTTTCTTTCTTTCTTTCTTTCTTTCTTCTTTCTTTCTTTCTTTCTTTCTTTCTTTCTTTCTTTCTTTCTTTCTTTCTTTCTTTCTTTCTTTCTTTCTTTCTTTCTTTCTTTCTTTCTTTCTTCTTTCTTTCATCTCTCTGTCTCTCCATATCTGTCTCTGTCTCTCTCTCATTGTGTCTCTCTCTCCGTAGAAAGCTAAAGAAATATATAATAAAATAAAAAAGAAAGAATAAAAAAGAAAAAGAAAGATGAAAGAAGAAAGAAAGAGGAAGGAAGGAAGGAAGGAAGGAAGGAAGGAAGGAAGGAAGGAAGGAAGGAAGGAAGGAAGGAAGGAAGGTAGGAAAAAAGAAATACATTACACTGCAGCAGTATCTTAACATAGGAAATCTACCTTAAGGAAATGGTATTTGTCCATTCACTTGCACTCTGAAACTACTACCTTTGTGATTATGGAACAAACAGGTCAGATATTTTATTATATATTTTATTCAAGTATTTATGCTTTAATTTCTTTGTACTTTTGTAATGTTTATTTAAAAACAACTATTTTAATAGTTTTCATTTTAAAAGTTTTTTTTATTTATCATGAATTTTCTAAAAAAATATTTATAAATTCCAAGGTAAATTTGTATTATGAGGTAAGGAAAACATGGGGGGAAAATACTGTTTAGTACTGATATTGACACACAGAGTATCTGGTATTAGGCTTATCACTTAGAACAGTTATTATTTTTTGTTGTGCTAAATAAACTTCACATTAATAGATATAAAAGTAAATACTTCTGAAAACAGAGACACATTTTAATATTTATTTTGTATAAAGTGTCATGTTCCTTAAAGTTTGAAAAAAATGAACCCCACATTTTATTGGGAAAATATACCAATCAACTAATTATATCTTCCAAATCATATTACCTGGTTTTATTATTTATATTTTTATTATTGTGTTTTGTCCTTGCTTGTTTAGTTTTGCAGCCACATTTGGTATTGCTCACAGATTCCTCCTGACTCTGTACTCAGGTTTTATTCCTGCAGACATAGTGGACCATGTGTGGTGTCAGAAGTGGACACCTGAAAGGCAAGGACAATACCTACTACACTATTATTTCTGACTTCTTCATATGGTTCTACTCAGCTTACAAAAGTGATTATATCTTAGTCCATGGTGATCATACTGCCCATTATACTTTTAGTTATCCATATTTGTACCTTTATGATCAGGTTTTGACTTTGGTTTCCAGCCTAAATTTTAGTTCAAATGGTAGCACTGAGGTAGTTCATTGTATGCAGTTTTTAAAGGAATAAATGTTTTGATAATTGCAATATTGTCCATCTTAACTTACTCAGGGTTACATGTTTTATCAATACTGGCTCTGCTTCTATCTTGTTTAGGCAAGAGTGCTTATAGACTGTGTGACTTAACACACATCTAATTTAGTTTGAGGCATTTCTCTCTTTATGCTACAATTGATCAATCCACTTTAGAAAATATAAGTAGAACTATATGACTATACATTTACTGAGCCATAAATGTTATAACCAATTGATTTTGAGTCATAATAAATAACACCATTATTCATAACTATGAGGCATTTTTGGAAAAAACTGGTGAATTTATTTTTTAGATCTGAAGCAAAATGCTTTCTCCATATTCATTACACTTTTGCTCAAAGTGAAGCATTATGACTCCGTGTCAATTTCAGCAGAAAGCTAAAGTTTTAGGTGACCCAATCAAATCACAATATAAATGGCTAAGGTGAACACTTTAAATGATCATCTACTAAATTTTAAACATTTCTAAAAATTCATATAGAAATTAGTAAACTTACTAAGAAATGAAGTTTTTACCAATATGTCAGATGAAATAACCTTTATTTTTAACCTAAAAATAAAAATCTATATTTCACACTTATACAACAAAGCAACAGTTTTACTCTATTTAAAACATGTTAAGAAAATCTTACTTAAAGGAATTAGATAATATAATTTAGGGTGAGTAAGAATTTTGAAACTAACATTTCTTCAGATAGCAAACAAGAGAATGGGTATGAAAACATTGGCTTTAATTACTAAAATGGGTTATTACATGTTTATAGTAAACCAATCTCTCAACTACTCAATCATTAAACAGGTACATATTCTTTTCTCTGTTGACATTGAGAGTGAACTCTATTGTAGAAAATGTACTGATCTTTGTTTTTGCATTTATATTTTAGACATGTCACTTTCACTCATTTGCACTTATATTGTCCCCACATAACAAAATATGAATTAAGATCTGCAAGATTGTCCAGAAACAGGGTCACTGCTCTGACATGAGTAGGTCTAGGTTTGGTTCCTGGAACTGCATGATCCTGTGATTAGAGCCTAGTTCATTGTCCCTGGAAATCTTACCATTATCAACATAAAAGAGCCTATAAAAATACAAAATCTAATTACTACAGTGCTCTCTTAAATTTTTATTGACCATTGCAGACTTGAGCAATGGCACAGGCATAGGGCATTTGCTTTGCTTGTGCTAACCTAGGACGAACCATGGGTCAATTCCCTAGCGTTCCAGATGGTCCCAAGCCAAGGGTGATTTCTGAGTACATAGCCAGGATTAACTCCCGAGCATCACTGGGTGTGGCTTAAAACCCAAAGATAAAGGAATAAATAAATAAACATTATTTTTATTGACCATTGAATTTTCATATGTTATCACTTTCAAAAGGTACAAATATTAGAATTCTAGCAAGTATTTTCTTGGTAAAAATAACAATTATACAATGTTGAGGAAATTCAGTGAGTTATGCTTATGGCCTGGAAAATGCTTATTTTATTCAAATTTCAAACAAATATTGTATTTTAATTGTTTAATAATTTTACAATTTTATCCATTGATTGGAAATGACTCAAAGTTACTCCCAGGTAAGCCGGTGGTTTGTATTTGAACTACAAGTCTATACATTCTATCACTTCAAAAATATTGAAAAGAGCACATGCCAAGGAAGTAAAGAAAAGGAACCCTGGTATAGTATTGATAGGAATGGAATTTTGTGTACATCCTATAAAGCAGACATACCATGATATTCAGAGATACCATTCTTAGGCATGTTACTGAATTAAATGAAAATGCTTATCTTATTTTTATTTTATTTGTTTGTTTTTGGGCCACACCCATTGACTCTCAGGGAGTACTTCTGGCAAAGTACTCAGAAATCACTCCTGGCTTGGGGGAACTATATGGGACACTGGGGATAGAACCTCAATCCATCCCAGTTTAGGGCTTGCAAGGCAGATACCTTACTGCGTCGGCCCCCAAAATGCTTATTTTAAAAGACAGTCGCAACCCTATGGTTATAGCAGCTACATAGGTAATCATAATATGGTATAAATCTAAATTTCCAGTAACAGATAAATATACAGAGCATATGCATTCAAATAAATAAAATACTAATAATAGAATCTTATGAAGACATGTGTCCTGTGTAACAACAAAGGTGGAATTTGAGATGGTGTTGCTAAGTGAAAACTAATCAGGAAATAAAAGACAGTTAGCAGGGAAACAAATAACCATAACAATTAAATAGGCTATCACCTACAACATTATCTACTATCTAATAAAACTATAGTGAGTGGGAGCAAGAGAAAGAGGTATACTTTTTGGTTACAGAATGCATCATGAAATTTAGAAGTTTGATGCTGGGTTCAGTGAAACCTATACTAATACAGCAGTATTAACTGATACCTCTAACAGTTTATGGTACTGTACATTATCAAATAATTTAATAATGCATATTTAAGCAATAGGCCCAGGCACACAGATATTAGAATAAATATTCAAATCTATGAAATAAACAAAATCACACAATAATAAATATTAACCATATGACATATTGCTCAATCTATAGAAAAACAAAAATTTTTATTTACTATAGGTAAAAATAAAAAAATATTGCTTCTTTGGATCACATATTAGTAGTTGTTTACAAAATAAGTAAAATTTATTGACAATATGTCATCAAAAATCCAGTTAGGTATGTTCTTCAAAAACTATGAAAAATTCCTGAATAGATAGTGTAGGAGGAAAGGTTCTTGATTTATCTGCTGTTTGATTTAATCATGTTTATTCCTGTAACTGACTATGGATCCCTGAGAAGCAATAGGGTAATTCCAGAACATAAAGTCAAAAAATAATCCCCAAGAAATGGTAGGCATGGACTCAACATAAATCAATAATCTAATAATATTTATTTTTAAGAAACAATAAAAACCAGCCTCTTCCATAAGTAAAACCAATTATTTGACTAAACAACATTGGGCATTATTCTTGGAAAAACACTTCTGCAGTCTTTTTTTTTTGGGGGGGGGGGTGTCATACCCAGCAGCGCTCCGAGGTCACTCCTGGCTCTATGCTTAGAAATTGCTCCTGGGAGGCTCAGGGGACCATATGGGATGCTGGCATTCGAACCATGCATGCAAGCCAAATGCTCTACGTCCATGCTATCTCTCTGACCCCCTGCAGTCTTATTATTCTTTCTTCCCTTCCACTTCATTCATTTTTTTCAAAGACTTTTTTGAATGAATATTGTCTGCTTAAAATTTGATTCCTAAAATTATACTCCCTATTTACATATATAAGGTCCAAATAAATTATACTTTACTTAAAACTTTTTGTGCTTTGTTTTAGTTTCTGATGGACAGGTTTTTCCTAGTCAAATTTAAAATTAATATTCAGATTCTGGATAATCAGCATCCACTAAAACCAAGTCTTTCACCTATGTATTTTCAAGGTCTTTTCTTAGTCTTTTAGTCCTTCCCAATGTGACTTTGATTAGGTTACAATTTAATTTGGTATTAAATGAGCAATTTCTTTGAACTCTTTTATTAGTCATTGTTATTTAAGCTTTTATTGTTAATAATGGTCATAGTTTTTTCACTAACTGCCTATTTCTCAGTTCATCTAACTACTGAGTGATATTCTTAACTATTCCAATATATTTTAAATAAATAATATTATGGTGGAATTTCTGAGATCTCTAAGATATAATAATGTAATTTTTAAAAGTAACAGAGAAAAACACTGTGGCAAGAATTGAGAACTTTCTTTCAAATTTCCAAATTATACTCTGTTTATGTAAAGACATATTTGGAGAGCAACCATTCCATTCATGACAGGCATCATAATGGTTAAAACTCTCAGTTTGTATATTTCCATGAAAGATTATTATTTCAGAGCAATAGAATAGATGAATATCTAAGTCTTACCTCAGGAATTGAAGTATAGGAAGTAGCCTGAATGTGGAACAGAAGAGCTCAAGAGGCAGTATAGTGGTAAATGTGCTACCTATGTGGCTTGGCCAAATAATTGACATGTTTTGACTGCCTGTTAAGAGACATGGTCCCTTACATATTACCAGATAGTGGCTTAAATTCCCTTTTACCAAATAAAAAAGAATGCAGAAAGAGAGCAAATTCCTATGTGACATTGTTAATTTAGAAATATTAATATTATCAAGTGTCATTTCTTTTTAGAAGTCTTGGTGATTCTGTCTATCAAAGATGGTTTCACTCAAGGCATTTGCCCTTTGAGAATTCAAAGGATGCACTAGAAAACTCATACTAGATGGGGTCATGCAGCTGGTAAAGAGTACAATAAGAGATGAATTAAGATGCTTATAGATCAAAAATTTAACAGAACAATAAAAGTTCCAGTGGTTATCTGAATAAAAATAAGATTCAAAAAACCCTGCAAATAAACGTCATCTCCTAATGTCATAAAATTTTCTGTAATTTAATAAAACAGTTCATCATATAATATACTTTTATGAAATGGACAAATAATAGTTTGCAATATTTGTGTTTCAGGGTTAAATATAAAAATTAAATTGAAAAATTATTTTATCCCATCCTTGTATTTTGTCTAATTAAGCCCAATAATTCTAGAATAATATTATATACTTTTAGGATTAGTTTTTGTCTTATAAGTTGACTTATCCATATAACTTCACAAAAAAGATTTTATTAAAAAACTTTTTTATATGATAACCTAATATTAAAGACTTTTCTTTCAAAGATAATCTTATTTTTACAACTGTTTTATGATACATTATTTCATTTCATTATTGTCATTCTCTAAACATTATTTTAAAAATATTTTTAAAAAAGTTTTAATTTATTTATAACAATCTAATTTTGCTAAGTATAGACAAACACACCATCTATAGATAAAGAATACAATCTAAAATTAATTATATTGCTTCTCACACTCCAAAGTGAAATCAAATTGATTTCATCATCAGCCAATATACTTATAGACTGCTAATGAGTAATGACTCCATTATCCTGTACCATGAAGGTTGTTTTAATAAATAATACTCACCATTTTATATTTATTACTATTGACATTCCTCTGAAAGATATTAATTCATGCATGTATATAGTTCTTTAATATTGCTATATTAATAAATTGGTAATAATATGCTCCATCAGTGCCTCATTAAGTGAAAAACTATTATTCAGAAAGGCAGTTAGTTGGAAAGAACTTGAAAGACAAAGGATGAAGTTGAATGTAAAATTAAATGGTGGATTGACTTAGTTTTTGCTTCAGTTGAGTAGGAAGCGAATATGTGATATGTGAGTAAACTAGATTTGTGGAACATATTCAATCATTCAAGCTCTGCATCGAAATATACTTAATTGTGTCCTTTTTAAGAATTATATATGTACATTTTTAGAGGATGTCACGTTAGAAAAACATGTGCCTTTTGAAACAATAAAAAAAGACTGAGTAGAAGGGGCTAATAATAAAGTAGAAAATTATTTTTCATTAGAGGGTAAAATATCTCTGTAGAATAGATATATCTATAAATAAATATTTTCCTTTATTTTTTCAAACACAGAAGGCTCTCTAAAGACTAAATCAAATATTCCTATAAAGTCTATATCAAATGACTTTTTACTCCTTAGCAATATCTATCTTTTCTGATCTAAATTATTTAACATTTCTTAAATCATGCTCTTATTTTTAGGGCCTGGAGAGATAATATAGCAGGTTGTGTGCTTGCCTTGCATGCTGATCGTGGTTCATCTCCAACACCCCATATTGTCCACTATCAGGATTAAATCCTGAATGTAGATTCTGGAGTAAGCTGTAAGCATCTCTGATTGTATCCTAAAGTCCCAAAACAATATACATATTGTTTTGTTTTTTTATGGGGCATAATTAGTCGTGCTTAGGGATTACTGTGACACATGAGCCATGTTGTACTATCTCTCCAGTCCCTTTCAATATTGATTACTCTTAAGACACCATTTTTAGATAATTCATTCTTGTGATTGTCTTTACTAGATATTCTGCCAACAGTAATTTTTAAAATCTATTTTAGAAAATGGACACACATTAGAATAGCACAAACCAGTAGCAGATTTAATTGCTGTCATGCAAAATTCATATTCCGGGTGTGCCTCAAGCTGCCTAAATTATTTTTTCAAATCACAATGTCACACATTTGTTTCAATATTCTACCATAAATCTGAAGGAAAATACTTGACAAAAAACAATCAAAAAAGAAATAAATTATTCCAGGCAATTTGCTTCTCTTGAAACAGAAGCCCAATTTGTGGTTGACTTTGTTCATCTGAGTTGGGTCCCTCTTAGCTTTCTTCATTTCTATAAAACAGCATTCTCCTGAATTACATCAATGGAATTTTTTTGGCGATATTTATTAATAGCCAAATACCTATTTTAACAGTGGTGACATCATCTCTAGAATATTTACCAAATTTATAAGACTATGTTACAATTTTTATTAATACACAATCTAAAATAGGGGTTACAAATCATATTTTGACTGTTTATAAAAAGTAAAACTCAAGCCACTATCAGTGCACTGATATTCTAATTCAGAAGGGTGTGACTAAGAAGATTTAAATCTATCTTTGTCAATTTTAATCTGAATGACACTATTTCTCATTCACTTAACCTGAGCTGAAGCCATTTGTCTTGATTTGCAGCTCTGAGGTCTGTGACTTCCTTCCTAAGGATAGTCCACATCCATAAATCGGAAGCTTTGTTTTACACATGAAGAGATGACAGTAAGGAGCTTTATTATAGCATGAATTTTTTAGTTAAAATGCAATAAATAGGGACTAAAATGCAATAAAGAGGCAACTGATATGTTTGTGGGAGTAGCAGCAACTCAAAATTTTGTCCAAAGATAGGTAGCTTGTAGGAAGAAAGAACTTTATAGGAAGAATATGAATCAGGGGTCAGAGTGACAGCACAGTGGTAGGGCAATTGCCTTGCATGCAGACGACCTGGTACAGACCCTGATTCAATTCTCGGCATCCTTTATGTCCCCTGAGCTTGCCAGGAATGATTTCTGTATGCAGAGTCAAGAGTAACCCCTGATCACCGCCGTTGTGTCCCCTAAACCATATACATATATATATGTATATATATATATATATATATATATATATATATATTCAACAACAACAACAACAACAAAATTTCTATATCTTCTTACAAACCGAGAAAAAAAACTGAATGGTATCAGGAACAAAGCGGTCTCATGAGCATTGAATCAAAATTAAAAAACTGATCAGACCTAAATACTCAACCCAAAGTCAACTACAATAGAATTAAGAGACTCAAACTACAACAAGCTATACCCAAAAGAGACCTTTACACTAGCAGGCCATCAATCTAAGGGTGAAGAGAGGGGAAGCATGCTGAGAACAGGGGCAGAGCGAGGTCAACACTGGTGGAATAAATTGCCCTAATCCATTTTCACAATGTACATTAAATATAACTGTGAAATACTTGTAATTCAAAAGAAATAAATAAAGCATAATTTAAAATAAAAAAATTAACTAAAGTAAAATTTAAAAAGTAGAAAGAACTTTAATATAGATTTATTTCTCTATTCAATTACAAAATTGTTAATAAATCAATTAAAAAGTTATGGAAAATTTCAATGTAAAAGTCTTAAAATATATCTAAGTGGTCAATATGAGCATAAAATGATGTTATCATCCATAAACATCAGGGAAATATAAAAAATCACAGAGATATAATAATCTGTACCCATTAGGCAGCTACAATGCATAAAACAAAAAGACATATCATTGAAAATGTTGGCAAGAATTTGGGGAAAATGGAAATTAATTGCTGATAGGGGGTTATGTATATATAAATTGCTGTATGAATCATGATTTTCCATTTTTAATTTATGATGCTGAGCAAAGTATTTTGATGTTATATTGCATCAGTTATAAAACAGAAATATAGTGATTTTTTAAAAATGCTTTCTGAATCATAAAATAATAAACTTTACATTCTTAGTAAAATGTATTTGGCAAAACAAACAAAATAAATATAAATTTAATTTAAATACATGCCAATATCTCAAAGAAATTATGTTGGTTATTAAAATTTTTAGCTTTCGGGGCCAGGTGGTGGTGCTGGAGGTAAGGTGCCTGCCTTGCCTGCGCTAGCCTAGGATGGACCGCGGTTCGATCCCCCGGTTTCCCATATGGTCCCCCAAGCCAGGAGTGACTTCTGAGCACATAGCCAGGAGTAACCCCTGAGCGTCACAGAGTGTGGCCCAAAAACCAAAAAAAAAAAAAAAGACATTTTTTTTTAGCTCTCAACCAACTTTGAAAATTATTGAAGATGTTTTCTATATATTACTATGAAAAAACATAAAATATTTAAGGTATAAAATACTAACATATATATGTCTCAAAGTTTCTAATGATAATAATTCATTTTTTCTTTTTGTAACACAAACTATTTGATTGTAGTATGTGCATATCAGGACAAATATGTTAAATTAGATATTTAAAGATAATTTACTGAGAATTAGGAAAAGACAAAATTTAGCAAAAAGCTGATTTTTTCATCAAAATACATATCCTATTGCAAAGCCAATACTTAAATAATTAAATATATTATTTCATATAAACCTCCTGTTTAAAAATATATCAGGGTATGTAAAAATTGTGTCATAAAAATGCTGTTTGTTGTATTGTTGATACATAAAATGAAAGAGGGTATTCGAAGATTTCCAAGAACAACACTAAGGTATCCTTAAACCTGGTTACCTGCCCCCTCTACCATCAAGAAGCATATACCTGGTAATAGGAAAGGTGATAAAACTTTTCTGTTAAATCCTTCCTCCATTTTTTTAATTAATATGTTATTACTTAAATTAAAAATATTTTCTGCAGTTATCGTACATCAGGCAATGCACTTGTCTTGTGTGAGGCTGACCCAGATTTGATCCCCAGAATCTCATATTACCCACTGAACTCACAAGTATAACCCCTAATCATAAAACCTGCAGTAAGCTCTGAGTATAGCTTTGTATGGCATCAAAATTAAAAAAATAATGATAAAGGAAAAAAAAAGATTTCAATAGTTGTTGAAATTTTCTAAAAGAATTTCAGGAGTCTGATGACATATCAGTGCTTTGATTTCTTTATAATATCTTGCATTATATAATGGAATTCAATTTCTACCATAAAAAAGATGGTTGAGCCAGTGTATATTATGTTGACTTTTATCATAAGTATGTTTTTCTCCGATAATTACTTTTATTATCCTGTTTTTGCATCACTTCATGAACTCACAAATTGCAGCATAGTTCAAACTGACAATTTTAGATTGCATAATATTTGTTTGTTCCTTCAGGGTATAATGGGGAAATGATAATAACATCTTTAATTATTTAAATTTAAATTTGTAAAAGTCTAACTTCTAATATATGTGTATATATTTACTATTTTTAATTGAATGAAGAAAGGAAGTTAACATGAACAGTTGTCTCTTCATGAATCATAAGTATTTATTTTCTGATAAACTTTCTTTTCAGGGGAGATATTGGTTGGGCCACATCAGCTGGTTAGGATTAAGTCTCTATTTGGGTGAGGTTAAAACAACATATCCACATTTTTTAATTTTATTCTCCACCTGTCCTAAATTAAGTATGCATCTAGTTAATTTTAAATATTTTTGAGTGCAATAAATTTCTGTCCCTAATTTTAAAGGATCCTTAAAACATGTTAAAAAGCATAGTTGCTTCCTTGTTTAAAATTGCAAAAACCTTGGGAAATGTGTTGTCTTTCTGTTGATGAGCTTTTGTTCATTTTATAATGTAGTTATAATAATCATTACACAGTGACAAATATAAGATAAGTATAGAAACCCAGAAGTGTTATGATCCATGATACTTTCATTTTGAGGGAGGAGTAGGTGGATTAATTTCTATGATAGAAAAGGCAACAAACCATTTAGTATAATTATTTTGATTTTTTTCTACATCAATTGATACTGATGACACTTCCTTGAAAAATTTACCTTGAGTTCATAATTTACTGTAAATGAGTCAGAAAGCCTTGAAGCAGAATGGCATCTATAGAAAGATTAATGTGGCAGGCAGTCACATTTGAAGAACAGTTCTGGTCTTCTAGTTTGATAATGCACATATATTTATTAATTTTCTTGTAGTTTTCACGTTATATTTCTGCATTGAACATTTTAAATTCTAAGGTAGCTATAATGTATGTACAAGATAGCACAAATACTATGTTGGAAACTTTAGAAAGAGCAATTTATATAGATACAAAACTGTCTATTTCATATTAGTATATAAAGAAACAGAGTAAATGAAAAAAACTTGACAAAGACATTAAAACTAGAGAGTCGGTCTACAGATCTGAGCTTACTTATGACTTGGGTGATGGGTAGTTTGTAGGGGATATTTGGATTTGGGTGGATGGATACAGGCCAACACCTGGGGTGTTGAAACAATGAACATATCAGAATATCATATTTGTGATTGTAAATAATGATGTCTCATTAAAAATGAGAAGATAGTTCCATTCTATGCTTTTGATCATGAGATATATTTCTTCTAGAAATCTTTACCAGCATTCTACTTTGACACAGCCAGTATTCAAATCTTATTTCTCTTTTGGTAATGATCTTACTTCCAGATTGCAGGTAACAATATTATGCTATGCTTGCACATAAACAATGGAAGACCTGGTTATTTATAAGAAATAGAAACATGTTTTTATCTTTAGTTTTCATTGAAAGTATAATGTGTGTATATATACATATGCATAATGTTATAATGTGGCTACATATATTACATTCTTTCTAATTATGATCTCTTCGCATATTATAATTGCATGTTTGTGTTAAATTGTATCTCTAAGAATGCACCTTGATTACCAATTGAAAATTAAAATTAATTCAAATATTAATCATACCAATTACATGGTAAAGAATTAAGGATGGCCATTAAGTTACAGTCATGAGACTGTCAATTGTCTACAATAATTGCTGCTTATAATGATTGTAGGATATTGTGAGATAAGCATAAAATAGAAGTAAAAGTGAATTGGCCATCAAACTAAAATTAGAAATCTGAATTTAAAATTTTTATTTGATAACATATTTTCTCATAATTTTTCCCTGAACTTAACTTTAATTTGATTGATTTTTTTCCAAATAGCTAAACATTTTCCTAGCTGTTAAAGGAGACTGTACTTTCTATTGTTTGCCTAATTAATTACTCAAATAGCATTTTAGTTTTTTTTTGGGGGGGGTTAGGAATATCTAGTAGAATTAAGGCTTATTCATGGCTTTCTTATCAGTGATCATTCCTAGAAGGGTTCAGGAGAAATATAAATTACCAGTGATTAAACCTGGGTAGACTGCATGCAAGGCAAATGCCTGTAATACTGTTTTAATCCTCTTACAGCTTTTTTTTTAGACAAAAATACTTAAAACATGCAGGGGATGGTATTTTTCTTCATTTTTAATTTCTGCTTACTAATATTTGTAATAAAGTTTCCAAAGCTTAATTAATATCTTAGCACATATAATGAACCTGCAATTTCTTATAACCTATAGAAGGCAACAATTTATGTCCAATATTGACATTGATATGAAGGTTTACAACAGAACAAAATCCAATACCAATGAACAAAGTATTTCATAAGAGTTATAAAAAATCCATGAATTCATGCAAATATTTGGATCTGCTTGAGGGAATCAAAGCCCTGGAATTCATTATTGTTGACCAGTCAGAAATATATACTAAAATTGTATAATGAACAAGTTTCTATGAAGAAAGCTTGGTGTACTGAAAAAGATATTTCAGAAGAAAATAACAAGACCAAACATGATTTTGATTAGAAATAATTGGGCCGGAGAGATAGCAATGAGGTAAGGCGTTTGTCTTTCATGCGGAAGGTCATTGGTTCAAACCCAGGTGTGCCATATGGTCCCCCGAGTCTGCCAAGAGCGATTTCTGAGCATGGAGCCAGGAGTAACCCCTGAGCACTGCCGGGTGTGACCCAAAAACCAAAAAAAAAAAAAAAAGAAAACCAAAAAAAAAACAAAGAAAGAAATAATTAAGTTACTATACACCTTGATATATATACTAATAAATAGAAATAATATATATGTGTATAAAATGCTTGCCATTACTACTAATTGATCATATTAAAATTTGCTTTCTGATATTATAAATTTTGATTATCTTGTTATGATTTTACATTTATTTTTCTGATGATCCATATGTCCCTTTAACCAACATAAAGTTCAGAAGTGATGCAAATACAGTTGTAGTTCAGTCTTTAATTTGTTAATTCTCAATTTCTTCCTCCCCTCCCTCCTTTTTTTACAGTGGAGCTGTCCAACATATGAGTTGGTTGTCTGCAAAAAAAAATGTTTCTTTCCGACTGTACTATCTTCCTGCTCTTAAACATGTCTTCAAGAGAGATGTAATAACTATTTAGGAAATCTACCTTTTCAGCTAAATGTATAGCAAAGATAATCTTTATTCAAAGAAAATACACAAGTACAAGTGCTGTAGGGGACTTCTGTCCTACAGCCATCAGTGAGATTTCGGTGAATCCACTTTAGGGATAGTGGGTTGCATGGGTGGCGAAATATGAAATATGAAATAATGAGACCACACAAAATACTTTGTATGGGGACCCGCATCTGAAATAGACGTGAGACAATTTTACTCTCCATATTGGAAAATATATACAAGTCTCTGGTATGCAAAGTATTTCCTAGCTAACAAAAGGTGGAGAACCTTAGTAGAAAACAACACTATGATACCAAGCCCTAGAATATACATATCAAAAAACTAACCAATACAGGTGAAAAGAATCCCCAGCTAAAAGGTAAGAAAGTGACATAAGGGGTATTCTAGTTTAGAAAGGATGTTCTTACAACAAAGAAAGAGAAACTGGTTTTGCTATAATTTTGCAGCTTGCCGGAAAAGTAAAATGCAAGAAAGACAGAAACTATTGTTACCACCTAGAAGCTGAAAACAGAAAAACAGGTTCAGGTAGCTGGCTGGACTTGTCTTTGAGCTGCAAATATACTTAGCCAATGGGGAACTTTGGTGACTTTTTGATACTGAAATTTCTCTGACTGCACATTGACTGAGACCGAATTTTGGTCTGTTGTTTTTGCAAGGGAGACAAAGCCAAATGACAAGAAAAGAAATATTTAATGTCACCACCATATATAGACAACAAAAATATAGCCAGTGATCCATGCAGGGGTTATGATTAATTCCACCAATGGGCCTGCTGGCCAAAATATTTCTTGGGGGAATATCAGCTCACTGCACCAGGAGAGCCAATAGACATATCTGGTGGGTTAACTTCCCCTATAATGGAGACATCCATGCTGCATGCTGTGACATACAAGTATATAGAAAAGCTGAGGGAGATCTAGCATTTGTTATTTACATGAACCCTGCATTCCAGTATTCCAACTACGTACCAGGCATATATCATGAGAAACAGCCATTATAGTTTATTTACTAAGTAAGAAGTACATATAATAGCAGAGTCTGCAAGTTGCTGCAAGTCAACTCATAGACACATAAGAGATAAAACTTGAAATTTGTTTCTTTTCTTTGGGAGTCATACCTAGAGATGCTCAGGACATATTCATGGCTCTAAATAAATGGCTCTAAATAAACTCAGGGGTCACATTAGTGGGACCCAAGGGACAAGATTGAGTTCTGAGGATCTAATCCAAATAAGCCTCTCCAAGGCAAGCATTCTACTTGCTGTACTATCTTGTGATTTAATCAAGAAAATATGACCAGTTTTCATTACTTTTACTAAACGTTTTATTTTTTTCTAGACTAAAGGCTATGACAGCTCTCTGGTTAGAACATTTAATTTAGAAAGTTTATTAATGCAAACTATTTTCACATACTTGATATATGTAAAAAATCTCCTTAAAAACACCTTGCCAGTTAAAATGAAGAAATGCTCTTTTCTCACGATTCCTAGTAGCTTAATAATGCAATCTTTAAGAATAATAACACTCCTAATTTCAATCTCTAAAGGGATTGGAGATAAAATTTACTACTATCTCGCTTTTTTTGACTAGTTACTAGAGCTAAGTTTCTTCAAGACATTTAACAAAGGATATTGACACTCAAGTAAACACAAGGCATGATCTATTTGAAAAAAATTTAAATTATGGAGATGTTTTTGCATGATAAATTATGTTTTGTCTAAGAATTGAATAGAGGCTAAAGAAATCATATAGTATATAAGATGCTTGCCTTGCATGTGGCCCATGAGGGCCACAAATCAATTGATTTGTGAAAGTACCTATATATAATAACAATTAACTGACTAAATTTACAGTGATGAATTAATGGAATTAATTAGAAAACATTCAAATAGTACGTTTACTTTAAATTTATTCACTAGTATTATAGGTGAAGAGTTCTTTAGCTAGGTTGTCTAAGAAAGTTGATAATTGTACATCTAAAATTAGTTGATGACAGGTAGTAAATAAGTTAGCACTCAGAAGCTAACTAATAAGTATTAATGTAAGGCAGCTAAAGTCAGAAGAAATAGTTTTATTTGAATGAGAGGAAACAGAGTTAATGAGATGCTAGAGTATCATTCAAATTGTATTGTTTAGTTTATTTTGATGGAAAGTAAATTGGTATTAAGTCCAAGTTGCCAAAGTTTAGATGCAGCTGAGAGATATTCTAGTGTGACATTTTACAGGCTATATCTGAGATAATTTAATAAATAACACTAATAAATAAGATTAAGATAAAATAACAGATTAAATATAAAATGTGCAATAAATGATTTGTTGACTAGGTAATCAGTTATTTTAAACCCAAAGATAAAGTAATGGTATTGTCAATACTTGCAGCACAAATGAACTCACATTTTTTTGTTTCAAAATCAGTGAACTATAAATTGCACAGCTAATAAAACACACGGTTTAGTCATCATTGCAATTGCAAAAGCCATACTTATCAAGTATCATTCATTTACATGATTAAGTGTCAAGTGGGTGATTCATAAATTTAGACTTATTTTAAAAGGCAAATACATCTCCCAGTAGGGGTCGAGGAGTTGAATACGGAGAATGAAATTTAATTTCATCAAATCTTTCTCGTATAAATTGTATCAACAATTTTAACCCATAATTATGGTCAATGATATGCAGACTCCTTAGATACATCTCAACCCTTAAATAAAAACAGAATTTTGTGTCTTTATTGGTAGAAAATATCCCGCAGCCTTAATATAGGTAATTAAAAATTCCTTTGCCATCAAGAATTTTTTGCCTAAACATAGTTACTTGGGAAATCTTTCCTGTGTAAATAGAAAGAACAAAGTACACCCAGGGAAAGATATTCTAAATAAAGTGGAAAGTTTCTAAAATCTTTTTACACTCATCTTGTAATCTCTCACAGAGGGGACATACTCCTACATTAGGATCTTATATTTACTGAAAAAAATGTTGCATCTTCCAGTATTTCTGTGTTGGAAAACCAAGATGCACTTTGTTAGTGTAATTCATTTATCAAAGGCTTTTCCAGATATTGATTTAAAAAATTGAATTATGAGAGAAATAGAAATGAACTTTATGAGTAAAATAGGAAGGATTTTAGTATACTTAAATAATTTTCTAGCATTTTGGAATATCTGAACATTAGTATATTTGTAAAGAAAAATGTAATTTATCTGGCTTCTTGGTATATTTGAATCTAAATAAGTTATACAGTGTTGCATATGTAAACATTTCTAATCTTATCATGATTTGGAATTTCTATGTATAAACATTTCTGGACCCACCCTGATCCTACCCTGATCAGTGATTGGACCCTACTCTAGGGTGGGACCTGGCTTTCTGGACCCACCCTGATCCTACCCTGATCAGTGATTGGACCCTACTCTAGGGTGGGACCTGGCTTTCTGCC
>PVKC010001935.1:0-20632 GCA_004027635.1 Crocidura indochinensis
GACTATCTAGCTTGCCTGGAGCCTAGAGTTGGTCTTATGCCAGGAAACTTCAGGGATAGGGTCTCTTTGTATTTAGGCCAAGGTTATTTCTTTCCATGCCCCTCATATTTTGGTGGGCCTATGCAAACAACAATTGCCACTCTAACACCGTTTTTTACTGTGCTCCTTTGACTCTAATCCTTACAAAAACCCACTTAAAATTTTGAGGTTAACTTAAACTAATATGCATGTACATGGAAATGTTAAAAAATAGTATGCCTCTAATGTTTAAGAAGTTACATAAGTTTTATGGCTTTAGATAGCCTTGTGTGCTTTTAAGAAACATTACAATGTATATAATTATATAATATTTTAATCTGGGGACTTGACAAACAAAGTAATTGTACATGGATTCTGTTTTATTTATCTTAATGTTCATTGGCCGAAAGTTTAAAGTTAGCATATCAGCAAGGGGACTTCTTCTGAGAATTATGTTACTTGTGATTATCCTTCCACTATAACCTTACCTTGCCCTCTCTCTTTGCATCTTTGTTTTCATAATTAAAAATAAAAAAATATTAAAAAAAGAAAATAAAGACGTTTTGCAATAATTCTCAGAGACAAAGAGAGGAGGGCAGTAAAGTCCAGCTCATGACATGAAGCTCACCACAAAGAGCGATGAGTGCAATTAGATATATAACTACATTGAGAACTATCATAACAATGTGGACGAATGAGGGAAGTAGAAGGTGGGGAGCAGGGAAATCTGGGATATTGGTTTGGAAATGTTGTACTGGTGAAGGGAGGTATTCTTTGCATGACTGAAATCCAACTATAATCATATTTGTCTTTAAGGTGTTTCAATAAATATATTAATCAAAAAGAAAAAAGAAAGTCAACAATAAGGGTCAAAAGTTATCTATATAATCAGTTAAATAAAATTACACTATGATGAAAAGAGATGGCCACATGCATGAAAAAAAGAATCATTTTAGAAACACTGTATTTCTGTTGCTTGCACAGGCTCTATATAGTCACCTGAAAAGACAGAAAGTGGAAATATGAACTAAAATGATATTACGATGTATAAAAAAAAACCTTGAATTTCTGTGGCTTATGTTGAAAACTGCCTGTGAAAGAAACCAGCACAGAGAGAATTCTAAATACCTCTCAGAACCTCTAGGATGGATTCCAATTAATATGCAATTGGAAAATACAGGCTATTCTCAATACCAGAAACATTTCCATTCAAATAATTGTTTAATGTATCAAAGCTTTGAGTTTTAGTGGTAATATGGCAATTCCTAACATACTGGCTGAATAAAAAGTGAATGTTTTGAACTCGATCACTATCTCAAAAGCAGGAACCATTCTAAGTGTGAGGAAATGAATTGAAATAAATTTTTATTATATGATTTTTGGTTACATGAATGTTTGGCCCCCATCCTATAACTACTGTGGTTGGCCTGCTATCTTGATTTAATCACAGCAGAAGCCTGAAATGTAGTTGAACTTGGACTATGGAACTTTTCACAGCCTAAAAGGAAAGGTTTTTTTTTTTCTGATAAACTCAAAAACTTGCATACACACATTCTTTTGCCCAAATTTATCCCGTAGAAAGTACCTAGACAAATTGTTACTCATATTCCACTTTGTCCAAAATGTTGCTGAAAGCTTACTGTATGTACAATTAATGACCTTACTTAAAAATTTGAGGATTGAAACTCCCAGCAATGTGGAAAAGCTCCCTGACTCATTCCAAATATGATATTTTCTGAGAAATCTTTATTACTGGTACAAAATAATTATAGTCACTTAATTGAAAACCATATGAATCAAGATAAGTACAGCATAACTGAGTATATTTTATTTCAGATTCTTTGAAAGCAATCTGAAAAGTATTTCCAGAAGGCAGATAAAGATTGTTGCCACAAATTTTCTTTTTGAAGGATTATAGTAAACTTTTCAATTAATTAGTCACAGTAAGTAGAGAGAGAGATCATAATATTTTAATTATTTTATTTAAGCATTGTGAATACAGAATTATTCATTGTTGGGTCTCAATCATATAATGTATATATATGATCCTTTACCACTGTAACCTTCCCATCACCAATGTACCCCATTTGACCCCCAAACTTTAACCCACCACTCCTGCTTTGCTTTATCATATTTTTAAAGTCTCTAAATCTCTGGAATTTTCAGTGAATAATTGTTTTTAATAATTGTTCAGTGAATAATGTTTTTAAAATATTTGCCACAAGCAGAATTAGATTGGAATCACTGGTTTTGCTCAATTGACTTGAAGCTCAGAATTTTTGGGAAGTTGCTCACAAACATAATAAGATAGAATTATCTCTGCAGTGTATTTTTTTATTTTAAATTGAGTAGTGATAAAATCAGAGCAGCAGTTGGGAACTTTTGGAAGACAATGATTTGTATCATTAAAAAATACATTTATAGCAAGAGCTCCTTCTGAGATATTTGATCATGAAAATATTTAGAGTTGGACAAAAATAGGGAAATCAATATGTGTCTTCATGGATCGTAATTTTTCTCTTTGCTCCTCCACATAAAATTTTTACTACCAACATTCCTCAATTTAGAGAGAAATTTTATCTAACTAGAAACTGGTCACATTTTTCTTACCAGTTTTTTTCTTTTATATGTCATATTGATAAAAAAAATATTCTGACAAAAAACTAGTGAAAAATAAGCTAAAGTTAGCATCCTTAGTTAGTTGTACTAGCAAATACTGGCTCTATAATAAGTATATGGTCCTATAATAAAACAAAAAGAACTCGACGATATAATCAAGCAAAACATAGCTGAATATAAAAATATACTTTGTTGATTAGAAAAGGTAGAATTTCATGCACAATTTCTCATGTCATCATTTTGCTACAGAAGAGCCAGTGTGAACAACTTATATAACCAAATGTTTGTGATTCTTGGAGTTGCTAGCTTTGATGAAAAGGAACTCAGTATTCATTTCAATCAGTTATTAGTGACCAGTACATGAATGAAGAAAAGCATTCTGATTCTCATTTCACTTTTTGTTCTTTTTGTTATTAAGGACAAAATCAATACTAATTCTTATGACACCTGGAGGGTAAGTAGGTAATAATATTATAATGTAGCCGAAGACATCTGACTAATGACCATATCATAATCCCAATTGTATTCATGACCACAGGACACATCAGGTCATACAACAGTATCCTAACCACTTCCTGAACTTTTTCTCCATAACTAAATTATACTATAACATACATGTCTGCAAGCCTAGAACACTCTTTAATACATCACTTTACTTTCTATAGCACACTGTTTCATCCTTCAAACCGTTCTTGTGACGGAAAGACAAGTCTGGTGTATACGTTGATATAACTTCCTTTTTTTAAAACTAAAAGAATAAAAGATTGACCTAATACAATCCTAGTTGGAAGTTTCTAAAGAGGCAGATCAATGAATTTGAGTTTGCCGACTAGTTACTTTGTGAAACTGGGAGGTAACTACCTATCATTAGCAGAAATCCTTGTGTTCTTGATTTTAGTGCACCACTAAAATCATTACATATAAATTATTTATTTATATTTGTTATTATTTATTTTATTATTTATTTAAATTATTTATATTTAATTATACTACATATAGATTAAGAGTAGTTAAAAGAAGATCAAAAATGAAATATTTAGAAAGATAGATCAGGGGGTTCCAAATATCATTTCACATAATTAAAAAAATATTTGACATGCATAAAATACTTCAATTAAAGTGTACATAAGTTAGTTTGTAATTAACCAGTCAAATTAATTTAAAATGTGACATGATATAAGTGCTTCTGTTAACACATTGAATCACATTGAGTGGTGGGTATGACAACTATCAAAATTTTAATAAAGTTATAAAATCAGCATTATTTTAGATAAATTGAGAAACAGTACTGTGATATGGTAAAGTGGGTAAAATGATTTTTCAATATCATCATAGTCATGGTACAGTTAATAGCACTGTTTTTTGTAGACCAGTTAAAGGAAAATATTAAATTTTCTTTGGAAGTAGGTTTAATGTCTTTTTTTAGTAAGTTGGGGGATGAAGATTGCACCACAACCAACCCAGCTCAAGGCTTACTCCTAGCTTTTTACTTAGGGGAACATATATAGTGCCAGGATAAATATGGAGTCAAATGTCAACAAGAAAAATTTCCTTAATTCCTGGACAATCTGACTCTAGATTTTTTTGTTACCACCCAAATTCATACACTCCCTGAAATATATACATTGAATCAATTAGTCCATAATCGATATTTCCTTAAAAGTATTTTATATATGGGTTATTTCTGGGAGAAGGATTACTAAAGGTGGTTTGAGGCATTGTAGAATATATTTGGATGAGATAAGATTTTCAGAGGAAGGGCCCTGAGAGATAGCACAGCAGTAAGGTGTTTGCCTTGCATTTGGCTCACCTGGAATGGAGTCAGTTCGTTTCCTGGCATCTTAGTATGGTCCCCCAAGCTTGCCAGGAACAATTTCTGAGCACAGAACTAGGAGTAAATCCTGAGCATAGCAGAATGTTACCCAAAAAACATTAATTAATAAATAAAACTGCTAAAAAATGTTTTCAGAGGAAGACATATTGGTTATTGCAAAGCACTGCCAAAGAAAGCATAATTTTTTAAAAAGATTCTGGGCAAGAATGCAAAAGTATTATCTTCGATAAAACATTGAACTTCTTTGATTTTTAAAACTTCTGTTTCTAATATTCAGAATATTGTTATGAAAATTAAATGTAATTTTTTTGTATTTTAAATGTCACATCTTAAATATTATGTAAAAATATTTCTCAAATAGTCAGATTATTCCCTGTGAAAACTAAACTATCTAATTACAGATTTCCTCAATTGTCTTTCTGAGACAGTGAATGACATAAAGTATACCAAAATAGAACAAATTCCTATAGAATACAATTCACATTGAAATAAACTCAAAATGATAATTAAGAGAAATTACTATCATGTCCACGTCTCAGATTAGCAATAATACTTGAGATGATATTATCAGTATGTCATGGGCATTTTTTAGAAAGAGTCATATATGAATAGAAGCATATACCAGACCCCAAGTAATTTATTAAAAAGGCTGATAATAAACAAAGCTGTAAAACAGATTACTGTATTTAAATCTTCCATGAAAGAAAACAGGTTGAATACTTATCAGATTAAATAGAAGATACCTGAGCAGTAGTGGTCTAGGGCATTAATTAATTAAAAAAATACTAGAAATGTAAAACAAAGAAAAGAAAATGACTAAACCAAGTCCTGATTAATGTAGAAAACACCGAAATAGAAAAATTTTTACTGTGAACTACAAAAAATTCAAATCTTTCTGAATCTGGAGGACGAAGGAGAAATAGATGGAATAAGCATCAAAATCAAAATTAGGAACTAAATTAAAGGACCTATGCTGTAATTTTTTTCATTTATATCTATGGTGTAAAAGAAAGCTGAATGAGGAGAAAGGTGGAAACCTTAAGACAAATAAGAGGCATTATGATTAATTGCAATAGGAAGACAAATATTATGTAGCTATGGGGACCCAGTTGTGTTTGGATAAAAGAGAATAGATTCTATCCTGAATGTAATTTCCCTAATAAATCCTTTTAGGTTGAATCCCAACTATGCTAAATTATTCCTGCTGTGAGATCTTAGTGCCCCTTAATTTGTATTTTTTGTTGCTGACATCTTGATGTAATTTCAAAGTTTTAAGTATGTGTGTTCATTGGATATATTATAAAATATTTTTTGTTGGTTTTTGGGTCACACCCAGCAGCTCTCAGGGATTACTCCTGGCTCTACCCTCAGAAATAACTCCTGGCAGGCTCAGGAGACCCTATGGGATGCCAGGTTTTTCCTTCTGCATGCAAGGAAAACACCCTACCTCAGTGCTATTTCTCCGGCCCCATATTTTAAAATATTTGATACAGAGGATATTTAAGAAGTGTTTTAATATTTAATGATTATATTTTATTTTATTTTCTGGAAGAACTGTATATGTGTTTAATAAAAATCTACACAAACCCTCAGCTTATTATACTTATAGAATCCATTGTAAGTTGAGTTTTATTTTGACCAAAATAATAAATAAAATCTTCCTGATTTTTTAATATTTCTCACATGGTCCCATATTCTTCTGCTATTTGCATATTATTTAGATCTTATATGTGATCTAAAATCACTTACCCACTTAACCTGTGTTATACATCTTCTTTACTGATATTTTTTTCGAAAAAACTTGAGCATAAATTTTTATTGGTTAACATCTCATTCAAGTTCGTTCTCTGTTCCACATAGTCCTTACAAGTCCTGAGAAATTTAAACAAGCTTCAAAGTCAAAGCTTCACTTTTATACTAGATGAATACTGGATATAAAAATAAAAATGATGAATGGGCAGATAAACAAATTGAGTGGCATATTGAGTGAGATAGTATCCACTCTGTTGTAAAAGAAAGCTTAAAAGTTGAAAGAACGAAGATAGAGTTTGAGAGTAATTCAATAAATGTCATAAGATAAATTATCTTCTGTAAGAATACTCGGAAAGGATTTTTATAATGCTTATAACTTTAGTGGTAATCTTAAAGAGTTAAAGTGCACGATTTGCATTAAGCCTATACCAGTTCAATCCCTAACATCATAATAATTTTCTAAATACCAGGAGGTGCAGCTGTTGAGGTTCTGAAACACACTCAGATTCATGTAATCCCAACTCCTGCAAAGTCTAAGAGTACTGCATCTATGAAATTTTGTATTAAACCACCTTCTTGTTAGTTTGACAATTATTGGGGAGAGCTGGAAGTTGGAGTTAGGGTAAGGCAGAACTCCTTTGAAATGCTTGGAAGCCTTTCACCACTAAAAATAGAAATATATACTTATGTGGGCAATAGAGATAGCACCACACTAGGCCAACCTGGGAAGGACCTAGGTTCGATTCTCTGCATCCCATATGGTCTCCCACACAAACCAGGAGTAATTTCTGAGCACAAAGCCAAAAGTAATCCCTGAGCTCCACCTGTGTGGCCCCAAAACAAAAACAAAAAACAAACAGGAAAATGAAATATATAAAAAGAAAAATTTATCTTCAGAAGTTTATAAGTTGGTGAGGCATGCTAGGGCAAATATTTTAGGAAATAAATGTATTCAATTGTGCTTACTTTGGTACCACGTATACTAGAAAGTAAAGCAAATAATAGCCTATAATACATGGGAAGTTGAAAAACTCGTCAATAAAAATATTGTCTTGATTAGAGTTTAAGGCTACGGAGAAAGTAACATCGGGGTTAAATATATGCCACTTTATTAATGGAGGTCATTACTATTATACAGAACAAGACTACTTAGAAAAGTAAGTGTATTTCAGTTGGATCAGTATTTTCCTGGGTAAAGTGATGTTTTAACTGCTCTTATGGGGAAAATCATTTTCTGAGCTGTCATGAGAATGAGTTTCTCCACTAAAAAGAAAGTTTTCTGCTTGTTTCCAGCTTCAAAATATTCTACCAGCCTAGATTTTTTTGTTTGTTTTACTGTTTCTGAAGTTTGAGTGCTGCAAGAACCAGAAATATATATCATTTCCAGCTGGCAGTGAAAATCTACCCCAATTTCCAAGATGGATTTTTTTTTCAAGATGGATTTTTATAATACTTCTTAATGAGTCTACCATAACTTGTGCTCTAAAGCTCTGAATACAAAAATAATAGCCAAAGAGCAGAATACCAAGTTTCTCTATGCCAATTCACTGATAGTTTCAATACAACTTCTAGAGTTCTATAACAATAAAAGACGGCTTGAAAATTAAAAGATAATCTTAAAAACTCACGGGTCTTGTTTCTCTCCTATTTATTGCAATAATAAATTAAGATATATTCAAACAGAAAGAAGTGAACGTTTACACACATTTTTATATCAGGAAACAATATTTGTATCTTATATATAATGTACTCTAATATCTTTTAAGGCCATTTCAGTATTTCTGGTCTCAAATATTAAAGCTTATACCAGTGTTTGGTTTCAAATATTAAAGTTAATAATAAAAATATTTCAAGCTGCTATGCAAGTTTTGAAATGTATGTCATTTGTTACATCATGTTACATCATGTAAACAATAATAAATGTCTTTTATGTCTCAGGGATCTTTGCAATCTTGCATTCTATACAAGTAAGTCTGGTATTAACAATATCTCAAAATAGCCAGAAATGTCATCATAATAATTATTTCAAGAAAATATTGTTCAAATAGTGCTAGCCTCATTTTAAGAGAATATGTTTATATTAGTTTTTATTTATGAAGATGAATGACTATTTCAAGGTACATAGCAGAATACAGCATATGAGATGAATGTACATATTGCACATAATTGTAATTTATTTCTTTATTTTGATGCTCAGTTTAAAAACAATTATGAATTTATGCCATCTGTAGCACAGAAGAGAAAGTATGTCATATATATAGCACATTTTACATTGAAACAAATATGGAAAGTAATAAAATATGAGACTTTTTATGGAAAGAAAGTTGAAAATATATTCACTTTTCTAAGCATGAAACACTTTTTTCCCAGATAGACAGAAATTATGTATAAATTATGGAAGTTTGTTTTCAAAACATTAAAAATGAAATTGAAAGGGAGTAATATTACATTATTACACAATGGGAAGTCAACATGTTTCGAAGTTCACCCAAACAATATTGAAAACTCCTTCCTTTATGCAGATTATGTTAAGAAGTGTGACAAACATGAATTTTAAATTTTTGTCGTGGTCAAAGTGAATTACAAATCTTTCACAGTAATATTAAGGCACAGAGTAACAATGAATGAAGGGCATTACCACCACCGTGTTGATCTCCCTCTACCCTTGTTCCCAGCATGCATCCCATATCTCCTTCCTTTGCCCCGCAATGCTAGTGTAACTGTTTCCAACTTGTGCAGCTTGTCGTAGATTGGGTATCAATTCTGTTGCCCTTAACTTTGGGTTTGGTGTTCAAGTTTGATGTCTTTTATTTCCTTTAAATGTTCATATGACTGTCTGATCTTGGTAACATCCATATTTCCCCCTCAAATTATGAGGGTGAACAATATGATTCCAGTAATGTGGTTCTGTTGGAATATAAGAAAAGATAAAGGAGAAAAAAGAAAAAACAAGAACAAAAAACAAAACAAACAAACAAAGAACCTAGGAGGTGTCTGTCTAGGTGTTATAAGGACCAGAGTTTGGTTCCCGGAATTCCATATGGCTTTCCAAGCCTGCCAGGAGTAACCACTGAGCTCTGCATTGTGTGGCCTAAAAAACAAAACAAAATAATAAATAAATAAGTAGATAAATAAACAAGAAATTCACAGGTAAATATATCTATAACTGAAAACTAAAGTTCTCTATGAATGTACAGTTAGCAAGGAAGCATTCATTGGATATATATTGCAATTTTAGTTCAAATCCAACACAACTTTTGGAATTTCATGTTTACTCATAAGAGATTCAGCGTATTACCTGCTGTTATACTAAACAAATGCATTTTGAGCGTTCTAAATATCCTAAATATTTTCAATTTTGTTATAAGAGGAATAAAATATCTCTGTCATTTTAAATGATCAATTGTAGTTAACATATTACTGAAAAATATTCTCCTGGTTGGTTTTATCTTGCTTGGTGTTAAAGTTAAGAATTTTTGGGGGCTGGGCGGTGGCGCTGGAGCTAAGGTGCCTGTGCTAACCTAGGACGGACGGCGGTTCGATCCCCCGGTTCCCCATATGGTCCCCCGTGCCTACCAGGAGCGACTTCTGAGCAAATAGCCAGGAGTAACCCCTGAGCGACACCGGGTGCGGCCCCCCCCCAAAAAAAAAGAATTTTAACACTGGAGAGATAGTAAGTGTTGAGAGGTTTGTCTCATATACAGAGATACCAGGTTTAATGTCTGGTATCAAATATGGTGCCTTGAGCACCATCAGGGATGACCCTGAGCACTGAGCCAGGAGAAAGCACTGAAAATAGCCACTTTTGGCTCAACACCCCCATCCTACCAAAAATAATTTTTGTAGTTAGCTCATTTTACTCTTAGTTTAATATATTACAAGAATTTGTAAGATTTTTTTATTTTTAAGGTTATGAATAGCTATGAATTAGTTAAATAAATGATTATATATTAATACTATACTCACTAGGAAAATGGTAGGCCAGATAAAATTTTGAGACAGAAGAAAGTGAAAAAGAACTAAGAGCATACTAGAGATCAAAGATCTTACTGAGAAAGTGTTAAATTAATGCATGTATTAAAGTAAGGCCTGGAGGGACTTGCCAAATCTCCCCACACACACACACACAAACACACACACACACACACACACACACACACACACATATATATATATATATACATATATATTTGCTAGACATTGCAGTATTTTGATAACATTTACCTTTTACAAAGGAAAATATAATGACTTTCTCAATTAAGATAACTTCATGTGATTTGGTTCTATTAACTACCCAGTCTTTCCATTTTATTCTATAACTCTCTCTTTTTCTCTTTCTCTCTTTCTCTTCCTTTCCCTCTCTTCTTTGTCCATCACTTCCTTTTCCTCCTCCACGATCTCTTCCTTTCTTTCTCTCTACTTTCGTTCCCCTCTCTTGTTTCACCTTCCCTCTTTCCTCTCTTTCTGTTAACTGTGGAGGAATAACTAGAAGTCCAAGTCCTACCTTCCTCCCTTTCTTTTTCCTCGCTCTGTAACAGCTGTAGTACTAATTTCTACAAGACAGCTCTTTGAGCAGAAGGTTTTATGATTCATTTTTTCAGTTGGGAGCTTACATTCCTTGGATCTTTGTGGGAATAATTTGAGGCTCAAATAAAAGATGTGTAACTCTGAGATGTTACAACACAGACTGTTTTCACAGTCTCAATCTTGATCATAATATTGTGGGAACAAAGAGAAATCAGTTTGACTAGTCTGTTAAATTGTGTCTTAAGTGGACTTATACTTAAAGACCCATTAACACATTGATTTTTTTTCCAGCTATACAATGTCCTTTTTGGCACATGTGCTAATCTTTATTAAAGGTTTAGATTTAGACCTGTTGATATTCAAAAATGGGAATAAAAATATTAGGTAAAAGGGAACTATAGTTTTTAGTATTGATTTTGTTTTTATATATAGTGATATTAAAGTCTATGACATATATATGTGGCCAATGCATATATGGAAAAGCAGTTCTTGTAACTTATTAAAAAATGAGGATCAAAGTAATAATCAAATAACATCTCTCATCAATAAAAGTGGTGAATATCAACAAGACTGGATATGCCCATTATTGATTGAGATTTTTTTAAGGATGGTAAAGCTTCCATATGACACAGAAATTCTTCTTTTTTTAATTAATATCTTTATTTAAACGCCTTAATTACATACATGATTGTGGTTGGGTTTCAGTCATGTAAATAACACCCCCCTTCACCAGTGCAACATTCCCATCACCAATGTCCCAAATCTCCCTCCTCCTCAATCCATCCCCATCTGTACTCTAAACAGGCTTTCCACTTCCCTCACTCATTCACCTTGTTAGAATAGTTCTCAATGTAATTATTTCTCTAACTGCACTCATCACTCTTTGTGGTGAGCTTCATGTAGTGAGCTGAAACTTGACATTTATTCCCCAAAACACAAAAACATTAAGAAGATACATGTGGTAGAGTGTATTCAGCACTTGAATAGTAGTGAAGGTTTTACATAAAAGCCATAAATTTAATACTGTTTGTTATAACTATAATAGATTATCTAAACTTCTCAAAGAAAACTGGTAGTAAAAATTTCAGTCAGATCGAGGAATTGAATAAAAATCATGTACTACCTGATATATTACTGCTTTTTATCGATATTTAATTAAATATATTCAATTGTGACCACATTTCAATTCATAAACAGTTTCTTAAACTGTGATTATAACTGTGAATAGTTTAGCTTGCCTGAATGTAGAAGGCATTCAAATTTTATTATATAATAAATGTATTAGTTACTATCAAAATAAGAATTATAAAAATGATGGCTCAAATTTCTGTGTCAATTTTTTTCTCATGCACTATAAATCTTAAGGCATGTTAGATGGAATTAAAAGTTACTGTCATGATAAAACAAAATGATACGTTTTAAATTTTGTTACAATCTAGTGTTTTGATACTTCAATATAATTATAACATGTAATTATATAACTTTTAAATATAAATTATAAGTAAACTTATTTTAAAATAAGGCTTCTATTTGAAGCAAATGATTTTTTGATTTATCCCTCACTTGCTGCTCTAAATAGATTTTATTGTTATATGTTACCATTTAATTGGACTGCATCATGGTCTATCACAAAATAATTGTTGGCTACAAAATTCTATCAATATAATTATAAGTAGAAAGGTAAAAATAAACTATCTGGTAATTTCACTTTCTTACTGTATCATATCATATTCTTGTATATTATCTTTGCTCTCATTTACTTTGATTTATATGTAATCTTTACTGTTTTGAATCTTTCTTTCAGTGTCCTCTGAACAGATTACAAATGTACATGGACATCTGAACTGTAATCTCATGCCAGGATGACTTGGGTCCCTCTGACCACTACATTGTTATAAACAAAACTTACACTATAATTTTCCTTTATATGACATCACAGAGCTTTCTATCCAAAGTATGAATATCTTTGGATGAGGGAGGTAACCAAGAAGTGAAAATAAATTTAGGAAAATTATATATTATACTTTATAAGGTTTGTATTCAGCACATTTTGAGCCAAAATCCGTCTCCTAGATGTAGTCACAAAATTTCTAGGATTGCTAATGAGTAGGTATCTAAGAAGACGGAGTTTGAAACAATTAATTTACCATCAAACTCTTTGAAATGTTACCAAAAATGCACAAAAAGTTTTACTTCGAATATAAAACAATCAATGATAATTTTACTTTCAGTAGTGTAATTGTGTATGTGAGAGTTGGTGACAACAGAGCTTCAGTGTTAGAGGGTGAAATTCAGTCCTCAATCTCCTCTTTTGTGTGCAAAACATTCCAGTTTTGAATCTTCATCCTCAGACTAGAAGTATTAGTATCTTCTCTGACCCAAATTTTAATGTGCCAATAGTTATACCTTAATTCAGAAAATCTGAGATAGTGTGAGTTTCAGCATACTCAGAGGTTGTTAGGGGCAAAAAGACCTCTGAATTGTGTCAGAACTTTGGGAGCAAAAGTTCTAGGAAAACAAAGGTATCTACTATGATCATTGAATTTTAGCAATTTATCTCTATCAATGGTTATATTTTGTATTGGCTCAACTTTAATTAATGTATCTCATTATATAAAATAACAAAGTAGCACATTTTTATTGAAAAATTAGTACATGAAATAATATTCTAGAGTTAATACATTGATGATTATTTCTGATGTATGAGACCCAATATGGAATACAGTTAGGAGAATTTTATCACAGTATTGAAAAGCAAAATTCAGATGTTTACATACCATAATTGAATTTAACCTTATACTTATTATTCATTATCTTCTATTGAGTAAACAAAGTATTGTTTTCTTAGAGAACTTGATAAAAACACTAATTTTTAATTTAATACAGTCTATTCTTTTATAAGAGAATGTATGAAATCATTATGCTTTATAGTTATTTTCAAAGTATTTTAGATATCTCTATGCATTGATTATGTAAGTGTTTTTGACAGTTCATGTACTAAATAAAAACAATAGTTTTTTATTACCTTGGATGAGTTCCCTGCCCATAGGAACGGTCAGATGGGGGGTGAGAGAGAGGAAAACAGGGCCATTGGTGGCAGAAAATGTTCACAGGTGAGATGTGGTGTACATTATAAGATTGAAAACTAATATTCAACAGCTTTTTAATTATAGTGTTTAGATAAAAAAGTGAAAAGCTAATTATGATATAAATACATAAAAATAAGCATAATAGATGTCTTGTTTTAACCATAGTACTTTTTATTTTAGTAACTATTACCGAGGCAACAACAATATAAATAGGTTTAAGCAGACAATGCTGTGACGACTCTTTAAAGGACCAGTAAAATTTTATAATAAAATGAAGGAGGGGCCTAAATAATAGTACAGAGGTAGGGTGTTTGCCTTGCACATGGTTGCACATGGCTGATCCATGGTGGTTCGATTCCCAGTATCCCATATGGTCCCCCAAGCCTCCAAGTTTTATTTCTGAGCACAGAACCAGGAATAACACCTGAGCACAGCCTGTTTCATAAAACTTCAATTTGTATTATGTATTTTTAAAAATAACCACAATTTTAGCTATGTTTTAGACCTTTTCTAGATAGATTTTCTTTCCAGTAAGATCATTTTCATAATATCTATCAAGGAAATTATAACTATAGTCAAAATTATAGCTAAAACTATAGTCAAATATTAGAGTTAATTTATTAGCTTATTTGAAAATAATTTAGAGTCTAAAAATATAAATTTGAATAATATATTTTGCTCTGATTTTCAAGAGAAAACTTAGTTGGATTAAGCAAAAAGCCTTTGTAATAGTCACATATCTTATGAAGAGGTTCTGACTGATTTCATTGAAAATCATTTTTGTTTTTAAGCTGCAAGATAAATTTTTAATAAAAGTGTCCTGGGTAACCATGAAGGAGATAAATAGAAAGCAATGAATTTGAAACATCTTATTTATTAATTTTATTTATTTATTTATTTTGGTTTTTGGTTCACACCTGGCAGTGCTCAGAGGTTACTCCTGGCTCCATGCTCAGAAATTGCTCCTGGCAGGCACGGGGGACCATATGGGGCACCGGGATTCGAACCGATGACCTTTTGCATGAAAGGCAAACGCCTTACCTCCATGCTATCTCCCGGGCCCCAAAACATCTTATTTATAATATTTCTTTTAGTTCCTAAACTCATTCCTAATAAGCAAGTGAGGAACCCTTATAGATTGCCCATGCCAGAGTCCCATGTCACTAAATTTGTATGCATTTATTACACCATTTTGTTAGACATTTAACTCTACCAATTAATAGATTTAGTATATTGAAAGAATTGTTCAACCATAAATAAATTTATATATATTCCATCACCTGAAAAATAAAAGATGTGACTCACTGGTAAAATGCAAGCTTCTAATGAGTGAGATCGTGAGTTTGACTCCATGAGTATCAGCCACCTGAATATCTCGAGGTGAGACTCTATTAAAATAATCATATTTATCACAAGACTGAAGCAATAGCACACCAGGCAGGGCACTTACTATGCATATTGACAACCTAGGTTTGAATCCCAGCATTCAATATGGTCCCTCATGCACTGTGATTTCTGAGTTGGGAGTCAAGAGTAACCACTGAGCAAAGTCACATGTGGACCAAAAGCCAATAAATAAATAATTTATATAATCCTGCATTTTAAACAACTAAATTTTAAATATTTCCATATTTTCCCTGATTAGTGAATATACACATATATAGAAATGTGTATGATAATCTTGTTACTAAAATATCCTCAATAAACTAAGTAAAAATTCAAGAAAGCCTAATATTGGAGCCTTTAATATCTTTCAAAACCAAATTTCTCATATCTATGTATGATGCTAATGAAACACTACTATTGTATTAGAATATAAGGAATTCGGAGAATTAAAATATCATTATTTCATAGATATCCCCCATATACTTTTCTTTAAATTTTTTTAAAAAATAGTTTCCAAATAAGTAAAGATGTTATTATTCTTCTTACCTCACTTGAACTAGGATAATTCAGATTTGCACAGTTACAAGAAACATCAAAGCATTTTGAAAATTCAAAAGAGAATAAAAATTATTTTATAAGCATATAAACTAACATAGGGAAATAAAATTATCTCAACCATGAGTTTAGGTAAGGATCAATAATTAGACCTCTTAAGAACTGGATGCTGAAAGGAGAAAAAGTTAAATGCTTGACATCCCTTCAGTAACGATAGCACAAAACACAGTGCATAAAAAGAAAAAAAGGAAGGAGAGAGAATGAGGGAAGAGAGAAGAAAAGTATCTTCCACAGAGGCAGGCAAGGAAGAAGGCAAGAGGAAAACTGAAAAAAAAAAAATAAAATGGTGGTGGGAAAAGTACAGTGATGAAGAGCGTTATCACTATATAATTTTAACTCAATCATGAACAATTTTGTAATTGTAAAAAAAAAGCCAACAATTGTATTATACACAATTCTGTAAACCACAGTTTTTAAATAAAGTAACTTAAAGAAGAAAAAAAAAAAGAAAAGTCGTCCTCCCATAAAAAATAAAGGTAAGCCGCTGGAGGTAAGGTGCCTGCGCTAGCCTAGGGCTGACCACGGTTCGATTCCCCGGTTTCCCATATGGTCCCCCAAGCCAGGAGCGACTTCTGAGTGCATAGCCAGGAGTACCCCTGAGCGTCACCGGGTGTGGCCCAAAAAACCCAAAAATAAATAAATAAATAAATAAATAAATAAATAAATAAATAAATAAATAAAGGTAAAAATTGGATCCAAGTGATAACACTGGGATACAGTTACCTGCCTCACAAACTGTCTACCTTAGTTCAGTTCCCACAGAGATTTAATGGGAAGGGACCTGGATTCTCTATGCATTTTGGAAGCCCCTGCCATTAGCAAAAAAACAACTATTATATAATACCATATAATAATTATAAATACTATGAATATGTAGAGTGAGGCTCACCTAGGAGAAGTACAGAAAGGGATTCAAGTTGATTCATTACAATTTTAGTGATCTTGATCTCTTGCAATACCCGAAAAGCAAGAGTAAAGCTTGTGACATTTAAACACATATTTCTATTCCACTTTCTAATTTTCAAAGTCTGTATTTCCATTCTTTTCCTATGAATAAATTCATAAATCTTCACCACAAGCTGGGCTCCATTTTCTGATTGCATAGTTTTTGCTTAAGCACCAATTGAATCTTAGCCCTCGCTTATTAGTGCACAAACCAAATGAGACCTTCCTGGCCAGCTGCCAACCTCAGTGGTTCCTGCCATCCTAAAGCATAGCAATTCAGGTTAGGATTAGACTAACAAAGCCACAAATGCCAAAAGAACATTGCAGAGATACTCTGTCAATAGAGGTATGTGGTACCCTTACCATTTTAGTTAAAATGAGACAAGATATTGCAAGTATGTAGCATTATGTTCTTATAGGATCACTTAGTTATATTTACGTAGTTAAAAGTTCTACTTCTTTTTCTCTATATAAATTATTGCTTCCATAATAGACTACAAAAAACACATTCATATACCTTAAAGTGCATCTCATTAGGCTTTAAAAATTATTCAACACCTTCTATTGTTTTGATTGTATGATAAAATAACTATAACAGACTAGTAGCAAGTATTGAAGGAAAAATAATCTTTGTACTTCTAAATGAAAATTAGTAGGTTATTTTAATGAGAATACAGCAGCTATTAACAATGACGTATTCTCATAAGACAGATAGATATATTGCAAGATAAAGGCTTCTAGTTTAAACTTGAGTAAAATGAAGCTTTAAACACCAATTTTAGCAAAGATTAACAACTTATAGTACAATGACAAAGAGTATATAATGGGAAATATTTTAGAGCTTATAAAATAGTTACACATTTTTCCTTTTGGGATCTTGTTTTAAAAATTACCAAATCGTTTTTTTAAGAAAAACATGTTATTTGCTTCAATCAGCACAATCACATCAAATAAAAATAAATATATTGATGTACTGATCTTATCAACATCTTAATTTTATCTTTGTGAAAAATTCGGAGTATTTCACTGTATTTTTATCTTTAAATTTATGTCTATAGCAGTAAGACAGTTCTCTATTATTGAAAATTGATAATTAAATTGAGAAAGTCAACTCATGGTTTATTTATGTATTGAAACCACAATGATCTTACATTTTTCAAGCATAAAATATTGAATGCTACCATTTTCTTATTTAGAAGTCTAGTATATTCTATAATTGCATATTGTATAGATATTAAAGTGGAATATTAAGGATAGATAAAGCAAATTTATACCATTATACCATAATTATATAAATATGAATTTTTACTGATCTCTTTATGATGTGATTATGGATTTACCTAAGTGATATACGTAAATTTAAAATCCCTATAAGTTATAAACTTATGGAATAAAATAACAGATGTAATGATTAGTTGGTATAACAAAATTCCATAAACCTCCCATCTGACAGAAGCGCTATAGCTAAAATATTGATTTAATTATGGGAAGAATTCAGCATGCAGGAAGAGTTTGGACTCAAAATATAATCTTTTCTAAGTAAAAGATACAAAAATCATTATTATGTGAGGCAATGTTGCTTAAAGAAATGATGCATTATTCCAGTACAAAAGAAAACTAATTTCAATTATATTTTGTTAAAAAATAACTTTAAAAATGTTGGGGCCAGAGTGATAGTGCAGTGATATATCACTTTCCTTGCATGCAGCTCATCTCTATGGTCTCCTGAGCATCACCAAGAATTATCCCTGAATAGAGAGCCAGGAGTACGGAGTGGGCATTGCCAGGTGTGAGCATAATTACAATAAATTAATTGACAAAGCAGTAAAACTTATTTTCCAGCATTAAATATTGTAAGGAATACATGACAAGTCCACAGTTGATTTAGGCTAGATTCCTTAACTATTATTTCTTAAATCATGCCCTATATACTTACCCTATCACCCATATAACACATTGCAAGATCTTCATATAATAAATATCCTTGTATTCCTCAAAAAATATAAAATGACTTCTCATATGACCCAGGAACACTACTCCTAGGAATATATCTTTAGAGCCCCAAAACACAATTGAGAAAAGCCCACTGTACATCTTGTACACTGAAACACTATTCACAATAACCAGAATCTGGAAACAATCCAAGTGCCCAAGAAAGGATGAATGGATAATGAAACTGGTACATCTACACAATGGAATACTACAAAGCTATTTGGAAAGGTGAAGTCATATAATTTGCTTAGACTTGGATAAATATGTAGAAGATTATGCTGAGCAAAAATGAGTCAGAGGGTAAGAAATAGACTTAGAATAATCTCAGTCACTTGTGATATATATAAAAATAAAAGAAAGAAAGGTAATATTCAGAGACAAGAGATACGAGTGCCAGGAGGACCAGTCCATGTAGGAAGTTTGCCACGAATAAGGGAACGCAGTTTGGATAGAGAAGGGATCACCACTACAATGATAGTTGAACGTATTTAGACAAAAACTGAGTGCTAAAAGGAGATTAAGAGGTAATGTTGGGGCCTGTGAGATAGCATGGAGGTAAGGCGTTTGCCTTTCATGCAAAAGGTCATCGGTTCAAATCCCGGTGCCCCATATGGTCCCCCGTGCCTGCCAGGAGCAATTTCTGAGCATGGAGCCAGGAGTAACCCCTGAGCACTGCTGGGTGTCACCCCAAAACCAAAAAAAAAAAAAAGCGGTAATGCATGGTATTCCTTTAGAAACAATATTGCAAACCAGTGTCTCAAAGAAAAAGAGAGAGAAAAAGGGAGAGAGAGGGAGAAAAGAAGAGAGAAAGGAAAATGTGCCATAGAGGCAGGCATGGAAGAGGGAAAGGGTCAGAACAGGAGAAAAGCTGATATATGTATAAGCTGGTAGGAAATGTGCAATGATGAAAAATGTTATACACTATATTACTGAAACTCAGTTATGATAACTGTAAGTAACTGGAAAGAAAACCACTGTATTATGCAAAACTATGTAAATCACAATGTTTAAAGTAATTTTTTTGTTTAAAGTAATTTTTAAAATTCAAAAGTGAATAAAACTTTTTCTAAAACAAGGTCATTTATTTATATTTGCAATTTATATTAAAATCGGGTCACAATTATATATTAAAAAGAAATTTATAAAATAAATAATTTCTAAATTAATACAAATAAGTTATTTAAATTGCTATTATTTCCTAAAAATAGGTTTAAACATACAGATAATTTTAATTAAAGATATTGACTAATCAAAGTTTCTACCACATATATGTATTACCTTTGAAATAAAAATACATTTTAAATAAAAATAAGGGTCCGAGAGATTGTTTTTTGTTTTTGTTTTTGTTTTTAGGCCACACCCAGTAACACTCAGGGGTTACTCCTGGCTATGCGCTCAGAAGTCGCTCCTGGCTTGGGGGACCATATGAGACACCGGGGAATCGAACCACCGTCTGTCCAAGGCTAGTGCAGGCAAAGCAGGCACCTTACCTCTAGCGCCACCGCCCGGCCCCAAGGGTCAGAGAGATTGTACAGCAGATAAGGCCTTTCACTTGCATGTAGCAGACCGATGTTCCATTCTGGCATACCTATGTCTTCTTGAATCCATCACATCCAGTAGTGATTCCTGAGTGCAGAGCCATGAGAATGCCCTCAATACAGCCAGCTATAAACCACCCAAAATAATAATGTTGAGAAATTGATCAATTAAAAATCAGGCTTTTTAGCTGGAACTGATGCTGAAGCTTTTGGCTTCAGTCTTGTCCTCCGAATAAGCTGAATTTTCACAAGTCTGTCTGCTAGCCTTTTACCTGCCGCTTCACCTCAGAGCCGCTGGCTGAACAGGGTGGCAGACG
>PVKC010001935.1:20732-46684 GCA_004027635.1 Crocidura indochinensis
TCCTTCCTTCCTTCCTTCCTTCCTTCCTTCCTTCCTTCCTTCCTTCCTTCCTTCCTTCCTTCCTTCCTTCCTTCCTTCCTTCCTTCCTTCCTTCCTTCCTTCCTTCCTTCCTTTGTGATGCTTGGGCAACTACATGGATGCCGGGGATCAAACTTGGGTTAGACACATGCAAGGCAAGTGTCCTATCTGCTGTACTGCTATACTCCCAGATTAACTTTTATGTATGCAGAGAACTCCAGGAAAAACCCTATTAAAAGCAATTTCTTGTTTGAACAAGAAAAAAAATCTTGTTCTTTCAAATCCATGTTCTTCCTTGAACATGTATCTCTCTCTTCTCTGCTTTTTCCACTCTGGAGAGAAGTCCGTGTCCTTTCTTGAATATCTCGCTCCTTCTCTCTACATCTAAGTAAATTTGATTCAATAAAAACTATTAACGCTTTGCTTAAAAAAACAAACAAAAATCAGCAACAGCCATATAGTCTTAAGTCCAAGAATATACAACAAAACATCCCACCGTGACAGAGGAATTTGAGAATGTATCTGTAAGCAGCAATCATTAGCTTACAGTCATAAAATATTAAAATATATCAGTCATGTAAAAACAGAAACAGGATCTTGCTTCATAAACTTAAAATAATTTAATCCTGTACTTAAAAAGAACTCATCCATTGTATGTATGAAACTTATATGTGAATAAACAGAAAGGGAGAAGTTATACATTTGTAATGAAAGTAATCAGGACTGAAGTAAGAAGGAGCACACAAGCAAGAATCTTGAATTTTAATTCTAGTCTAAGAACAATAAAAATCAAAGAACACGTTTCAATAAAAATTATAGAAACAGATTTTTGTTTTAAAGAGTGTCGCAATTCTGTGGTAAAAATTAACTCGAGGAGACAAGACAGGAGTTAATGAGACTTGTTCGGAAATTGTTAGGCTATTCAAGTGAGAGGTGATGATGGCTCAGCCTATCATGGAAGCAATAAAATGAACAAAGACAATGACAAATCTTGCTAATTATTCGTGGATTTGTGGATGAAAGAAAATGAGCAGTGAAATATGTATCTTTATTTCTGGCTTTGGCTACAGAATACACATTAATGTTCTTTTCAGAAGTAGAGAACACAGAAGAATTACTGGTAGGTGAAAAGTTCAGTTTGGAACAAGTTCACCTCTTGTCCCTGAGAGCTATCCAAGCAGAAATGTTAAAATGGCAGCTAGATATTTGTGGTTGAGTTAGAGTATAGATATAGGCACTTTGACAAGAAATGGTATTTGACATCCTGTAAATTGATTTTTTCTTCCAGGGAAGTAAAGAGTGAATTGAAAAAGAACTAAAGGGATAGCTGAGGGCTGCCTAATACAAAGTCAAAGAAAATTGAGAGGAAAATAACACCACAACCACAGAGCTCAGAGATGAGTGAGATAAATTTGCTGAAGCAAAACAAATTAATTAAATAAATATTTAAGTTATTAGCTATTTATTTTTAATAAGTAAATCAAATTAGTAAGAGAAGACTTAGCAACAATAATCCACTACTTACCTTTATGAGAACAATTTTCCTGATGGAAAGAAAGTGATAGTCCTAAGTCAAGTAGAGACAAGAGAGTAAGGATGTGAAAAGAAAATAAAAATTACACTTAAAAAAGTATTACTTTTAAATCAGTGAGGTAGTTTATGCATGAGCTACTGCTTGATCCTGACAAAAGAAAAATCAAATAAATCAAAAAACTCTAACTTCTCATTATGTTCTGATCCTAGTTTCTAAGAACAACTAATACCACTGCCACATTCCTCCAAAACTGTATCTGTAATAAAAAAAAATTCTATTAGAAACGTAGTGTATGCTGGCAACTATCATAACAATGTTAATGAGTGAGAGAAGTAGAATGCCTGTCATGAGTACAGGTGGTGACATTGGTAATGGGAATGTTGCACTGGTGAAGGGGGAAATGTTCTTTTCATGACTGAAACCCAACTACAATCATGTTTGTAATTAAAGTGCTTAAATAAAGATATTATTAAAGAAAAAAAGAAACATAGTGTATGTATGTGTCAAATTTTTTTAATTGGAGTGCCTTTAGCTCCATAGATCCTTTAGCCTATGGATAAAAATATATAAATAAAATATTGCTACATAAAACTAAATTAGATATTTTCCTATCTATTTAAAAAAAATTCCTATCTATTTTCCTATCTATTTTTAAAGAATGATCTTTATTACACAATATTTCAAAAAAGTTTATGTACAATATAGTTTGAAATCAAAATAAAAATGAAATCCCTTCCAAGAAAAATCATAACACAATTCTCATAATTTTAAGATTCCTTCGCTCATTTTTTACTAACTTTTGTAAAATATTTCTTAAACTTATTTTATCCTTATCCCTGAGCAAATCTTGATGAAAGCCCTACAGAATTTTTTTATATATTTATTTAGGCTTGTTTACTCTATGGTTTTGCTAGTCAATGGTACATTTAATATCCTACAGAACAACAGTCACTTCAAAATAATTTATATTGCTTGAAAAGAAAAAAATGGTGCACATGGAACTCAAGTGAGCAAATAAAGTAAACAAATTAATTATTTCTCAAATTATTATTCTCAAAAATGAAAAAAATCAAGCAATTAATCCTACTGTTTACTTGTCCCATTAGTTGGCAAGCATACATGCATCATTTATTTTTGTTGTCAAGGTGTTTCTATTTGATTGTAAGATGACAAAAAACGGCTGGCATTTTATTTATCAGGAAACATAAAAGAAATAATATATGCAAATCAATCATTTAACCATAATTGTAATTTATAATTTGACATAGAGAAAGGCAGAAAAATACTGTTTCAATTCCCTTGTCTTTTTTTTGTTGTTGATGTTGTGATTTTTACAACAGATATTTCACACTTTGGTGTAGTGTTTGCTAGGAGAGAGTGCATACTCAATTGTCTATATGCCTACACACACTATGGATCACAGAAACTGTTGTAGTCAATGTTTCACAAATGGTAGTGCCACAGTGACGGCGCTGAAATCAAACTAGAGCCTGGTGATCTACCATTGAAATTATTGAAATTTTTTTTTTTTTGGTTTTTGGGTCACACCCGGCAGTGCTCAGGGGTTACTCCTGGCTCCATGCTCAGAAATTGCTCCTGGCAGGCACGGGGTACCATATGGGGCACCGGGATTCGAACCGATGACCTTTTGCATGAAAGGCAAACACCTTACCTCCATGCTATCTCCAAAACATGATCTTAATGGGCTTGCAACAATTTACTGCAGAATACTTTTCAGTAAGTAATTTTTTGAAAACAATGTAGTCCTAAAGAAAGCTCAGAGGGTAGAACACATGCTTTACATGCCAGCGACCCAGATTTGAGCCCTTGGACCACATTTATTTCTATTTAAATATTTTTGTTTGTTTTGTTTTGGGGCCATACCCATTGACTCTCAGGGGTTACTCCTGGATATGAGGTCAGAAATCGTTCCTGGCTAGGGGACAATATGGGACCCTGGAAATAGAACCGAGGTCCATCCTGGGTCAGCAGCAAAAAGCTCTACCGCTGTACTATTGCTTTGCCCGCTCTATTTAAATCTTCCAATGTTTCTTTTAAAAGTCTTTCATAGGGATGTTTAGATAGTATGAGATTAACACATATTCTTGGGTTTTTGGGTCACACCCAGCAGTGCTCAGGGGTTACTCCTGGCTCCATGCTCAGAAACTGCTCCTGGCAGGCACGGGGGGCCATATGGGGCACCAGGATTCGAACCGATGACCTTTTGCATGAAAGGCAAACGCCTTACCTCCATGCTATCTCCCAGGCCCCCGAGATTAACACATATTCTTAAAGTAGCTTATGTTGGTTCCATCCTAAATGTTACATATGGTCCCCATGAGATCTGCCAGGAATGTTCTTGAGCACAGGACAAGGAATAAGTCATGACCACTGCTGGTTGTGGCCCCCAAAATGCTTCAACATAATTAATAAACTTTCCTGTTAGTTGAAGACAAGTTTTAACCTAAAAAAATAATTTGACTCCCTCTTTTCTCCTTAAAAATTATTAGAGAAGCTGGAGTGATAATGAAATTGGTAAATAAAATTGGGGCCAGAGCAGTGGTACAAGTGGTAAGGCCTTTGCTTTGCAGGTGGCTAATTTAAGAGGCAGTTAGATATTTCAGCATCACATATGGTCCCCCCAAGCCAAGGACAATTTCTGAGCGCATAGCCAAAAGTAAGCCCTGAGCATCACCCGGTGTGGCTCAAAAATATTAAAAATATAGGTAAATAAAATTGATATTCATTCCTATTAAGCAAGTCATTTTGCATGTAATATTTTAGTATGAATAAATCTCAATTTATATATATATATATATCTTTTCAGTTCTGATTTCTTCCAAATATAAATGTTAAATGGGTGAATTATTTCAATCAATCCTAAATAATTTCAATCTTATTAATTTTGCAAAATAAAAACTAAAGATCTGGATAAATAAACTTGAAAAAAATCTCAGAGTTAGTAAGAAGATTATTTGATAATCAAATATGTCTTAAAACTAACTCAGGGATGGGGCCTGAGCAGTGGTGTAAAGCAGTAAGGCGCCTTGCGGTTTGATCCTTGGGCGTCCCATTTAGTTCCCCAAGCCAGGAGCAATTTCCAAGTGCATAGCCAGGAATAAGCATCATCAGGTGTGGCCCCAAACAAAATAAATAATAACATCACCAAAAACTCAGGGAGCCAAACATATCAGAGTAAGTGCCTCACACCTAACATAAGTACTACCTAAATACTACTAGATACAGTTCATAAAGTCACCCAAAACCCCACTAGTGACCTCATACCAGATAGCACTGAAAAACACTGCATCTTCCCTGTGGCCTGGTTGGTCTAGTCCAGAAGTAATAGCTGGATAATTTCAGCACCTATTGATGAGAGACCTCCATCTCAAAACAGAATTACAGACGGGTATTGTGTTTTTTATCTTCTACTTCATTGCTATATTGATAAAGCATTTTGTCCTAGGCAATGCTTCTTTCCATCTATAAGTTCCAATATATGCCAAAATTTATTTTAGACTGGAAACTCTTTAATAAACACAATGTGACAAGAAGCAATAATTTGATTTTTCAAATCTGTCAGTCACTTAAAAAAATGGTAGGAGTTCAAAGTATTATGCTAAAAGAACCCCAAATCAGAGACATTTGGCTGCTCATTGCTGAAAGAATTGTGTAGATGACTTCAGGGATGTTAGTTCCTGACCTCTTAAATTTTGATGATTTTTCATCTTCATTTAATTCCAAGAGGAAAAATAAATAAAGCAGGGAAAAATTTTGAAAGAAAGTGTATCTTAGAACATATTGATGGAACAACACATACATTTAACCAGATGTACCAAAATTTAGTGAATGCCGGTTACTCATCACAAACCCACACTTTGCAGCCTTTAAGCTCATCCTTAGGAAAAGTGGCCTGGTGTGGCTGTGGAACTAAATAGTGGCTGATAGTGTTCTGTCCCCTTCTCTAAACAAAGCCCTAGTATGTGAGTATTCATTCGTTCCAGGATCAAGAGTGGAATTTAAACAATATTTACTATTTGGCTTCCTCAATGATTGTAGCAATAAGAGGAAAGTTTCATCCAAATAAGCAAAAAAACAGCTTGGTGATTAAAACTACTCACTTAATATTCTGTGAATTAACAGAGGATTAAAAAGAACATTAATGGGAGAAAAAACAATGTAATTCAACCTTGAGCATATGAGACAATATGTATTTTCCTTTTCTAGAATGGTTTGTAAATGGGGTTGTGTTTATGTCTGCAGAGAATTTCCTAGAATTTATGGAGTAGTTCTATTTTGAGTTATGAGGGTCTTTATACTTAAGAATATGCATGTGCTTTTTTGACTTTAGGGAGATGTAAAATTGTGGGTTTATAAATTCTAAGTACTGCTTACTTTCATTCTATTTCTGATTTACTATTGCCACCCTCTATTTTTGTAGTTCCCTTTTCTTTTTATAACTAAATATGAAATTTTCCTGTAGTCTCTGCCCGGGTAATCTAATAACGCAATATTTTGGAAAGCTAATGCAAAAAGTAAAGAAACCTAGAAAATTCTATTAATTCAGTAATATAGTTTCCAAGTATCATAGAAGAAATTATGTAAAAACATAAACACTTAAACGTCTCTAAATTCAATTATTATTTTGAGAGCAATGTGATTTATTTGACATATTTACTTATCCCTATCTTCCTCTTTAGCCACTTCTCAGTGTATGTTCATTTTGGTTTTTTTTTTAATATTTATCAAAGCATTGCAGGAAGGCTTTATCAGAGTCTTTTTAGGAAAGACCAATTGAGAAATACACAAAGATTGCTGATATAGTAAAAAGAATAAAAGTGTTAAATCACATTACTTAGGGTAATTGACTACAAAATTATTTATAAACCAAATGAAACAAATTCACATTCTGTTCCATTATAATCAGTAAACCCAGGACGTGATCAAAAGAAATAAAACAAAAAAAATATATATTAAACAGTATATCACAAAAATGATCGTGAAAGAAACGCATCACCACAAATCTTCTCTATAAGATGCACCTTGAGAGTACTACAACATGAAAAATAAGTCCATTTGGAAGGATGAGGGCCACAAATTCCAGACCATGCAGTGCTAAAAACAGCCAAGGTTATCCATGATAGCAGTGGCAGGAGTAGGAACATGTGTAGGGACATGCAGGCTCTGCAGCTTTCAACTGCATATTGTATGCTGAGTTTCATTACAAACCCTAGATTTTAGCTACCAATACTTCAATGGAAAAGATAAATTCATAAACTGTTGAATACTAAGTTCAGCTAAGTTCTATCTAATTCGTATTATACCCTAGTTGAGGTTTGGTCAATTTGTCACTAAGGGAGACAAGACACTGATAAAATTTCATTCCTGATAAATTAATGATCGTGAATCTAACAAAATTGAGATTAGATGAAATGATCAAATTAAAAATTCTTGGATTTAATGGATCTAACTCATTTAATCATCAGGAGAATTACTTGACATGATTACAACTATGTTCCAAAACAGGTGAGAAAATTGAATTCTAGAGAGACTAACATAACCAGAGTTATACAGCAAATAAATTTAGAAAGATTTGAGTTTGTTCAAGAGCACTAGAAAATTTTATTATTTAATTTCTATCGTTGCTTCATCTTCCATATGAATATTGATATTTCCCTTGTTTGTGAAGTTGTTTATACTATTTAAATCTAGAATTGAGATCATATTTAGCTATTTGTGAGAATTATTAAAAGCATTTTAAAGACAGTATGTTCAGTTATTCTTAAAGAAGTGCTTAAGACATAGGGAAGATAGATATTTTATAAAGCAGAAATAATCTTGCAATCTTAGTATTTCCAGTAAGCAATTCTGATTTAATTAATAACTATTTTAATTTTAATGATATTGTATTAATAAGAATATTTTAAAACCATAAAGTTTCTAAATACATAATACTTTTTTTTAATTCTTTATTGAGACCATTATAAATTACAAGTCCTTCATAGTCATATTTCAGGCATACAGTGATATTGAATGAGGGCCATTCCCACAACCCTCAACCAGAATAGACCTCCCTCAACCAGAATTGCCAGTATATAATCCATACTTCCACCCTTAGCTTGTTATACTTTGGGTCTCTTGGTTCTATTGTCGTTGGCTTTGTCTTGGGTATTTAGTTCTGACTATTTTTTTCCACCCAATGCATCTGAGACAACTTGGCCTCTGGCCCAATCCACTTCTTTTTTTTTTCTTTTTTTCAGTTTATAGAAAGACAAAGAAATACAACTTCGGTGGTGGGAATTCCCCCGTTTCAATGTTAATATTAAATAAAATATTACTATGAATAAAATATTAAAAAAAGAAAGACAATGAAATATGAGGTAAAACAAAGTGACTCATGTTCCAAGCTTCTATGAAAAGTCAGGAGCCCCTATACAGAAGAACTAAAAGTTTTAAAAGATCAGGTGAATGTGGCAGTTTTTTTCCTATTTATTTATTTATTTTGCATAGGTACAGTAAACATTTAGGAAATTAGAAAGAAGATACACGTGGCTTTAAAAAGAACAAACAGGGAGAGTCTACCCATTAAGCATACTGTCATAAGACTGACTTCATGCTAATTTTGCAACCCCAAGGAAAAATTCTCCTCAGTTGTGGTCTTTCTTTATGGTCCCAGGAAAAGTTCTTCTCAGTTGTAGTTTTCATAGTCAGACTTCTTTAATTGGAGACCTTGGTTTCTACACAGACTCTAAGACAAAGTCAGTGTGTCATGGAGTGTGTTCTGATTTCATCAGGTGGCAAGGCAAGGAAATCTGCCCTTAGAGCAAGTTTTTGCTGCTTCCTAGTTGTCAGGGTGTCTTATGAACCTATCCTGGAGCAAGGAGTTTGATTCAGGTTTGATGCAGAAAACTATGCCAGTTCCAAGGAATGTCTGAAAGTGCTTAAAAAGTACAGGGCCAGCACATCAGGGGGAAAGGTTTTTCAATTTTTAGGCACTTAATCCATTGTGAGAATAAACTTTACTAAATATAAGATTCCAGGATTATACTGTTCATGGAACATTTTAGAAAAATCATAATTTTCACATCTAGAGTATTAAGCAGTATGGTAGTGAGCACTGTAAGTGGGATCTATTCCATGTAGTATCATCTACCATGTCTCAAGTATTCAGATTCCTTTCCTGAAAGCAAACTGACAAAGTGGGCATTATAATATAATAGTAAAGTAGCTTGAATTGAAAAAAATTAAATTATAAAAACATACTTAATGCACAGGACCTGTAACGAAAGTCAATTGTCTGTAGGTGCCTATTGCAGTGTTCCTATGGACATATAAGCATTAGATCATAATAGCAGAAATAATGAAATAAAAATAGAGTATACTGTCAAGAAAGTGCCATATTGAATTAACACTGTATTTTGGAGTCTAATATGATAGAGCACTGAAATGCAAAACTAGGGTAATCAACCCTAGTTTTACTGTGGACAAAGAAGTCAAAGAGTTATTCTAGACATAATAGAATTTAGGTACTAAAACATTCTAATAATGAGCACTTTTGTGGAAGTCCCTGGCTTCCAAAAGCATTCTGCACCTGTTTCTGTGTATAAAAGCATTAGAGCATTATTAAAGACCTCTATAATTATCAGTTGATTGAATACCTGTTTATCTAAACAGCTATTTCTGTTGCAGGTTTCTTTGTAGTATAAAAGAGAACAAAAGATTCCGTGCTTCTCTTCCTCCACTTAATTTGTTTCCTTCTCCTCGCTATACACTGGTGCGATGGTGCTCAAGATATCTACCATTTATACCATTGTATTTCTTCATGCACTCATTCTAAATATCACAATAAGTGATATCATTCTGGATTTATGCATTTGTCCTTCATCTGGCTTACTTCATTTAACATAATAAATTTTAGTTCTATCCATGCTGCTTCAAATTGCATGGTTGTATCATTTATTACTATGTACTATTCCATTGTGTATATATACCACATCTTCATAATCCACTCATCTGCTGTTGAACATCTAGGTTGATTCCAAGTTTTAGCTATTGTATTGAGTGCTGCAATGAATACTGGTAAGCATACATACTTTTGATGAATAACTTTCTATTCTGAGATTAGATACCTGATGCTGAGTCATAAGGTGGCTCATTAGGGTGTGAGTTTACTGAGAAGCCTTCATACTGTTTTCCATAGGGATTAGACCAGGAAGCATTACCACCAGCAGTGGATGATAGTTTCTTTCTTACAGAATCCCTGCCAACAGAGATTGATCCCATTATTTTTTTAAATAATAACACAAGAACATCCAATTTATTAAGATAGTGAATTGATCAACAAAATAAAAGTTATAACTGACCAATCTATTGAAATATTAAAATTATGCAAGACTGATCACAGTCAATGAATTCAATAAATTCTACATGTATATATTGATTAAGTAATATCTTTATTTAAACATCATGATTACAAATATGTTTGTTGTTGAGATTCAGTCATAAAAGGAATGCTCCCCCCTCCCCCCACACGAGTGCAACATTACCAATATGATTTTTGATATTTGCCATTTTCACTGGTATAAAATCATATCTCAATTATGTATTGATTTGGATTTTCTTTTCTTTTTTTTTTTTTGGTTTTTGGGCCACACCCAGTGACGCTCAGGGGTTACTCCTGGCTTTTTGCTCAGAAGTCGCTCCTGGCAGGCACAGGGGACCATATGGGGAACCGGGGGATCGAACCACAGTCCGTCCTAGGTTAGCGCAGGCAAGGCAGGCACCTTACCTGCAGTGCCACCGCCCGACCCCCAGATTTGGATTTTCTTAATGATACATGATGAACAGTTTTTCATGTGTCTGTAAATCTTCATCAGAGAAGGGTCTCTTCATTTCCTCTTCCTATTTTTTTATTTTTTTAGGTTTTTTTGGAGCTAAACTTTGTGAGTTCTTTGTGTAGCCTAGATATCAAACCTTTATCTGATGTGTTGAGTGCAATTTTTCTTTCCATTCAGTTAGCTATCTTCTAGTTTTAGCTTGTGTTTCTTTTGCTATACAGAAACATTTTAGTTTGATATAGTTCCACTTATTTAGGTTTGATGCTTTGGCTCTTGCCATGGCATCCTATCATCAAAGACTTTCTTGAGGTGTAAGTCTTCAAGTGTTCTGCCTATGTTTTTCTTAATGAACTTTATGGCTTTAGGTCTGATTCTAAGGTCTTTAACTTTCAAAACATTATCTTGTTTGTTTTTTAAAGAAAGTATGCAACTCTTACAATAGATATCTTATTTGATGTTATTTACATTGTAAATTAATTTAATTAATTTGTCTGTATGCAAGACACTATCAGCATACTTGGTAAAACAGCTTTTAGCAATTTTGCCAAAATTACTTATATGATGGATAATATAAATTCATAATTTTCATTGAAACCTGCTGAAAAATTCTAATGGAATTTTCAAATTACAAGAATCTCTCCTAATGTACTTTTAAATAAAACTATGAATTTATTTAATTTACTTATAAAAATTGTTCAGAGTCATTTCCTCAGGTTATATATAAATATGAATATTTTACTTTAATATTACTGTATTAAGTACTATCAAATGTTATAGCATTTTATATGGCCTCAGTAGATCTACATCTAAAATAACTTGTTATTTTATATATTTTTATATAAATTCTTTATTGCGCTTATTCTGTTTATGGTTCATAAATGTTGAACTCAAGGTGAAGACAGGAAGATGGTTTTTGAGAATTTTTTAATGAAGGTTCAAGAAAAGTAAAAATACCTTTAAAAATAATCTTTAAAAAATAATCTTTAAATAAAGACTTTTAAAAATAATCACAAAAGTCTTAGTATTTGGAATACATTTATTTGCATTCAATGTTAGTATTTGGAATGCATTTATTTGCATTTAATGAAAGAAAATAGAATTCTGGGAACAATAACTAGAATTCATGTTTTCCAATGATTAGATAATCTAATTAAATATTCAAAGAGGTATAAGTGATCTGAGCTAATTAATGATGGTAAATGGAAATATCTGATAATATTTAATTAGGTAGAAAAGTAGCTTACCAAAAAGTAAAATGTATGCAGAGTGAAAAGATAAACAATGCTTTTCAAATAAAATCAACTTAAAAAAAGAAAGATTTTCCTATTTTAAACTTATGTAAAGAAACAACTTAGCAAAGATTATCTGATAACTTTTTTAGATTAATGGTTGAATAATTTAAGTAATACATACATGAAACAATATAGTTAAAATATAGTATTATAAGTTATGAGAAAATTAAAGCTAGTATGTCTCTCCATATCCAAACTATCAGATTTTAGGCTTGGTGGTGGAATATATTCACAAAGTGACCTGTTTGAATATTCCCTTGAAAAATTACATTGGGGCCCGGGAGATAGAATGGCGGTAAGGCGTTTGCCTTCCATGCAAAAGGTCATCGGTTCGAATCCCGGTGCCCCTTATGGTCCCCCGTGCCTGCCAGGAGCAATTTCTGAGCATGAAACCAGGAGTAACCCCTGAGCACTGCTGGGTGTGACCCAAAAACCAAGAAAAATTACATCAAGGGGTCCGGGAGATAGCATGGAGGTAAGGCGTTTGCCTTCCATGCAAAAGGTCATCTGTTGGAATCCCGGTGCCTCATATGGTCCCCCGTGCCTTCCAGGAACAATTTCTAAGCATGGAGCCAGGAGTAACCCCTGAGTACTGCCGGGTGTGACCCAAAAACCATAAATAAATAAATAAATAAATAAAACCTTATTTAAAAAAATTACATCAAAACTGGATTAACAAGTGCTGAATAATTAATAAAAGACATAATGTCAATGAAAAATGACTTGATAGATACCCTTTATCACAAAGATATTTGAAAGACATGGCAACAAGCAAACAAAAACAAAATATTAAAACGAAAAATTTTATTCTCAAAAGTGTGTTAGGATTGTAAGACAAAGAAGTGTTGAAAAAATGTTCCCTCTTGGGTGATTCCCTGGTGTATATAGTGTGTCTCAGTTTTTTTGTGCCTATGATAACGTTAGACAATAAAATAATGGAGGCTTTTGATATTGTAAGCATGGTAAGATATTCTCATTGAGATAATTATACTAAATTGCATTTTCTGTTCAATTGATTATTTTATTTTTTTGTTTGGAGACCACGGCACAGTAATGTTCAAGGTTGTAGTCCTGGCTCTGCACTCAAAAATCACTCCTTGCACACTCCCACACACACATAGCAGAGCCTTGTATTAAACAAGATTATAGAGTGCAAAGCAAGAACCTTACCAGCTATATTATATTTCATCACTGTTTAAAAGATGTGCAGTTCCACCATCCCAACATTTTCAGAACACAAAGTAGTAGAAAATAAATTAGTGAAATTTGGAAAAATTAAAAAATTATAACAAGACTAAGTATTACATAGCGTCCTGGAATGAGAAACAACTTAAATTTTAATCAGTGTAGCTGCTGTTTCAACCCTCTGTCTCTAAACTATTTGATTTGGCAATAATTACATTCATATAGTTTAGAAGACTAGCTAACTTAAAATTTTAAAAATTGCCAAAATACATCAGGAATAATGCTAAATTAATATATAATATATACATCAATTGCTTCATATACAGTAATAATATATATGAAGTATATTTCCAAATAAAGAGCAAAGTTCTACTCTTTTTTTGTTTTGTTTCACTTGAGGACACATCCAGCTGTGCTCAAGGCTTATTTTTGATTCTACACTCAGATATCCTTCCTTCAGGACTGCAGATCCATGGGTGCCAGAAATCAAACCCTGGTTGGTTCCTGCAAGGCTAATGCTATATCCACTATACTATTAGTTATTCAACTCAAAGTTATAAATCTTCCATATAATTTAATACAAGTTGTAACCTTGGGAAGTGAGTGAACTTCTACCATTGTATTTTCAATTATATTATGATTTTATTTCTGATAATCAGTTTTTTAAGTGCTAAATGTAAAATGTCTGTTTACGAAAATTGTATGCATATCCAGCCGAGGTTTCCTTGGTATGTTCTGACTTACAGCCATTTGAAATGTTTCCATTCTACCGCTGAGTGTAAAGAGAAAATAATTATTTTGGGTTTGAGGTTGTAAATACAAACTTCTTCAGCTCTATCTTTAAAACAACTATTAAATAACTCTTTGATATGTCCCATTTTTCTTTCATCTACTCAGAATTTTTCCTCTTCTCATATATTTGTATTTAGTTTGGCCTGAAGCCTAATAACTTTCTCCTCAGCTGGCATAAATTTGACTTCTGTATTTTCCAAAATAATATTTGTTTCAAAAACCCAGCTGATCACACACACACACACACACACACGCACACACACACAGACAGACACACACGTGCGCACACACACACACCCCTTTGGCAATATACAGATATAATCAGTAATTTTCTGTCTCATTTCAAACGTATATGCTCTTCATTACCTGGAACTATGAACTTACTAATGACCTATTTATTAATCCCCTAGAGGGCTTATTTTTAATGAGTAAAAAGGAAATCTCCTATAATACCAATAAAAATGATCTAAAAAAATAAAAAGTATTTAATTGCTGAAGAAAATAAAAAATAAATTATAAAAAATATCAAAGGGAGAGTTACAGTTGGCAATATGCTTGCCTTGCTAACTGCTTGACTTGGGTTAGATCTGTGACACCCCATATGATTCTTTGAGAACTAACAGGAATGGTCCCTGAACTCAGAGTCAGAAGGAAGCCCTGACCACCAAAAAACAAAAGACAACAAACAAAAAGGAATATAAAATTTCAAGTACCAAAAACTCTGAAATTAAATGAAACAAAAGCCTCCCAGCATTCCAGTTTTAACTTTACTGAGTAGCATGATGATGTGTTAGCTCTGGAATTTATATCTTCTCTTTTCTAGCTCAATGGGTAATTTGAAAGCATGGGTAGACAGAACTCTATATAATCTTCTCTTTCCCAGCTGCAATTCTGCAGAAGCAATTGTCCCCTTGTGATTCAGGAAGTCCATAACATGAGGCTCTTGATTATTACCTGCCACCTTTTCTTTGATTTTAGAGTATTATTCTGAGGCAAGGCTTCAGATTTCTAGTTCTGCAAATATAATAGACAACCAATGCTATTTCTCTACTTGAATATAGGACACTTATATTTTTGATTTCTCATAATTATTTGTAGCATGAAAAATAGAACCCAGTTCATTGAAATGTACAACATACTGAAATCCCTTTCTAGCAGTTTCAATAGTTTCCTTGTCTAAATAACTGATAGACAACATTCACTTCATAACGAATTGTTTTACTATAAAGTACAAGAATTGTAGGACCCATTTATTATGAAACTTTGGTACTGCAAATGGAACAATGTCTATAAGAAAAATACACCTGAAAGAAAGAGAAAGTATTATAAGTCACTTCATATATGACAAATGGTTAGTACATTTAAGAAGCAATTTTAAAGATTAACAGAAAAACTAATAACTTTATAAAAATGGAACATATGAACACAAACGTATGTTAAGAGACTTAAAGATAGTCAATAAGTATATAAGAAGTACTTTTTATATATTATAATCAAGAAAATGTAAACTGAAAAAAGAGACAATTTCACACTAATGATATTAGCAGGCTTTAAAAACTAAAGTAAAATTTCTGGCATTGAAGTAGAATAAAAAATCCTCACCTATTGTTAGTGTGAATATCAATTGTTTCAATTTCTTTGAAAAAAAGTAAGGGCATTTCTCAAAAAAGCTAGGAATTCAGCTTCTATATGTTGCAGAAATTTCACTTCTTGACATATCACTCAAGGACCTGAAATACTATTTCATATTTCAAAAGGATATTTGTGCTCCTATGTTAATTTCAACACTATTTATAATAGTAAAGATCTGTAAGCAACCTAAAGTATTCAAGAATATTTGACTGGATAAGAAAATTATGGCATATATATACATATATATATAAAACTGAATAATACTCAGTTATAACAAAAGATGAAATCATGAAATTGCCTCACCATGGAAGGAATTTGAGGGTATCATACTGAGAGATTCAGTCAGTAGGAGAGGTAGAGATATACAATGATTTCTCTAATAGAGGGAATATAGAAAACATAGTAAAGGATTAACAAGTTACCAAGGGCAACAGAACTAAGAGTCTGTCTATGGAGCCGAGTTTACGAATTGAATAGATCATGGGATAGATGAGAGGGAATATTAATGTGTTGTGAAGGAAAACAAGCACTCTGGTGATAGGTGGGATGTTAGAATTAGGAATTCAATTCTATGAACAATGTTAAAAGTCATAGAGAACTAAGTAAGAATTCAACTAAGTAAGAATTGAAATAAAAAAGAAACTTGTGGGGCCGGGCGATGGTGCTGGAGGTAAGGTGCCTGCCTTGCCTGCGCTAGCCTAGGACTGGCTGTGGTTCGATCCCCCCGTTTCCCATATGATCCTCCAAGTCAAGAGCGACTTCTGAGTGCATAGCCAGGAGTAACCCCTGAGCATCACCGGGTGTGGCCCCAAAACCAAAAAAAGAAAGAAAGAAATTTGTGAGAATGAAAGTAAAGGGCAGCTCACTATTCACAAATTTCAAAATTTTTAAATTTATCACTTCTAATTCCCTATATCTTGATATCAAATTACAATCAGTGATAAACAGAAAAAATGTAGAAATGGTACTTATACCTGGAACAGATGTCATTAAGAACTTGTATGCCTTTTTTTAATCACTGTTTTCTCTACATGAAATTTATTTTAAGCCCAAAAGTAGTACTGAATTGGTACTGAAGCCTAAATGGACATCTATGTCTTCTAAGGCCTATTAATGAATCATTATTAATTTGCTCTGACATTTATAAGACCTCATTTTTTGTTACCTGCTCTCATAAGATTCTGTTCAAAAATAGGAATTCTTATTTTGATTTTTGAGGGGACAAATCCGCACGTGCTCAGGTTTTACACCTGGTTCTGCACTGTATTATTATTGTGGTCAATAGGTATAGGGTATTGAAAAAATGCAATGTGATGGTCAAATATGAACAACAATCCTCAATTAAATTATAAGGAGCCAGACAAACAGAATGACAGTGAGGTATACTTTGTGATAGAGAAGAACCATTTTCACACTGAAGGAAGTATGCCTTGAGAGACTTTTCTCTTTTCTCCCTAGCAGCAAATTTCGTCTCATCAATATCCCATACTGCAGTACACAAAAAGCATCACCATAGTGCAATGTTCACAATGGGAAAGCAAAGAAACACATCACACATAGAAATAAAAATGGTATTTAAGAAGACCCAACTGATATCAGAAGCTTATATAGCCTCTCTTATAAAATCTTTTGAAACAAAATGTTGAGGATAGTCATGAAAAATTAAAGAAATCAAGGAATAGACAGCCAAATAGACTCGAGAATGGGAGAATAGAAATGAGAAAACTTCAAATAGAAATGACAGAATTGAAAAATTGATAAGTTGAAAAAGATGAAAAAACTGGAAGGACTCACCAGCAGAGTAACAGTTGTTGAAGACAGAACCAGTGTGCAAAAGAGGAGCTGAAAAACACCTTAAGACAATAGCAAAAGCTGGAAAATAGTCTTAAAATAAACAAATAGCTGACAAGAGAACTTCGGGATGATTTTCAGATGAGCAACAACAACAAAAAAAATGTGATTACACAGAGTTGGAGAACAGATCCTAAGAAGAAACAACAGTCAAAGATATCATTACTTAGAAGTTCTAGGAATAGAGAGTCCCTATACTCACATCTTAGGCATCTGAAAGGTACTAACTAAAAGGGATACAAATAAAAATTTCCAATATATATCCTAATCAGAATTAGAAAAAATATAGAGATTAAAATGTTGAAATAAGCAAGATCAAAAAAGTAAATCACATGAAAAAGAGCATCCTTAAGATTTACAGTAGAGGGACAAAAGCAATAATACAGCAGGTAGGGCATTTGCCTTGTATGCAGCACACCCATGTTCCATCCCTGGCATGCCTTATGGTTCCCCAAGACTGCAGGAAGTAATTTCTGAGTGTAGAGACAGGAGTAACAGCTGATCACCACTAGGTATGGCCCATAACTCCCCCTAAAAAAGATATACAGATAATTTAATTCAGGCATCCAGGCCCAAAGGGAGTGGTAGAATATAATGAAAATACTCAATGAAATAAACACATTTCCAAGAATACTTTACCCAACCAGCCTCTTATTTAGATTTCAAGGAACAATACACAGCATCACAGATAAACAATAGTTCAGAAACTTTATAAACTCTGTTTATAATAATAAACTTCATAAACTCTGCTTATAATATCTGTTTTGAAGTTTATTTATTCTAGGTAAGTCAGGTTGCCCAAGTATGAAAGAAATGTTTACGTTAGTTTGTTGGGTTGTTCTTAGTGTATGGGGGAAATTAATATTATTTTAAAGGACAGAAGCATGAAGCCTGTTCTGCCTAGAACTGCCTGGTATAAGCTGAAGTGTCAGCAACGTTTATAGGCAGCAGATCAATGGGGTTTCTTTCCTGAGTATATGGTGGGGCTTTTGTGATGATGGCTGGAATATCCGGAAATGGACCCAAATCCATTTGTTTTAACTTCACAATGGAGCTTGTATTAATTTGGGTAGGCTGCATTCAAGATAAATGCTCTATCTGCTATACTATGACTTGAAATGGGAAAAAATTTATTATGTATGCCTTGTTTTCTTAAAAATTTAATTTTGGACTCAGAATGTACTACGCTACTGTCTTATGTTTTGAAAAAATTCAATTCACCAAATTAGAAGCAAATAGTTTTATGAATACTGAAAAAGCACTGAATTGAAAGGCACAAATTTTGTACTTAAGAATTATTTATATTTATTTTCTTATTCTTGTACAGTCATTTCACATTCTGAATCTCATAGTATCATATAAAATGAAGAAAATATACTCAGCACTGTAAGTTGAATCACACAGCAGTTAGAAAGCATGTTTGAGTATAGTCTTATAAGTTTTACCCAAATTTATATGAAGATGTTTATTGCTTATGGTTTCTATAGTTTATACAGTTACCTCATTATAAAATTGAATGCAATTATCACAAAAATTTAAAAAATATGTCATATTTTTTAAAAACAAGATTATTCACATTTTCAGTGAACATAATGCACTCTACAACTAGAAAAAAATACCCCACAATTTTTTCTGTGTATTTTTATCTCAGATATATTACTGATCTTCACAGAGAGGAGACAAATGCTACATTGAGAAGTTCATATTTTAGTATTAGCTGTCCTGATTTGACTTTCTTTTCACCTGGGAGTGTTCTGGGTTACAGAGGGGGAAACCTATTTGGAACTTTCTTCACATAAGCTCCTTATTCATCCAATCCACAAATATTTGTTGAGAATCTTCTATATTCCCTCACTCTAGTCAGGGAATACAAAGATGAATAAGTCATGGCTTCTGCCATCAAGTAGCTCAGTGATAAACAGAAAAAAATATTTAGAAAAGCACTAGTTAGGTATTTTTCTACTGATATATAGGACTGTGGAAAATTGATAGAGTAGTAAATCATCACATATAAAAGCTCTGAGTCTACATTCTGCAGGAAAGCAAATTAAGGGCATAGGAAATACAAAGAGAAAACAGAAGCTTGGGTTCCTGAAATGTTTATTTAATATCTTTCCTACCAAGCGTAGTACCTATAGCAAGCAAAATAAAATATATAAATATAATTAGTAATAGGCGAGTATTTCCTTTGTATTTTGAAAATAAATTAAAATTTCATTTGAAAGAACTTTTTAAAAATAGTATTTATTAATTAATAGTTTTATTAAATTGAGAGTTTACTTTCTTAGCTCACTTTGATTCTGTATAAGTCATTTTATAAGTTGTATAGCAATGTTATTTGCGTGTTTATACTCTCTCTTCTGAGTAATGTTTTAATGAATGCTAAAGTAGGTATAGACTGGTGAAAAAGAAAGATTTGTATTGCATTTGTCTTAGGGAGATGACACTGAACAATTCCTAGTGAATCAATAAATGACCTGCATGGTAATTTTAATTTTGAATTCTTTTAAAGGATAGTTATTATGTTGGGTATAGATTTCTTGATTTCTTTATATTTTGGTTTTTGGGACACACCCAGTGACACTCAGGGATTACTCCTGGCGCTCAGAAATCGCTTCTTTCTTGGGGGACTCTATGGGACCCCTGGGATCGAATCCAGGTCTATCCTGGGTCAGCTGCGTGCAAGCAAACTCCCTACTGCTGCGCTATCACTCCGGTCCCTAATTTTGAACTTTTTAAATGGATAGTTAGGATGGGTAAAGATTTCTAATAATTTTTGCCAACAATCTTCTTTAGTCAGATATACAGGGTATTGCTATGAGTACTGGGAAATCAACCAAGAAGAATAAATTATAGGCTTAATTCTAAGCCAAAATATACACCAGTGCAAAATACTTCTCTGTACTATTTGGCTCATGTAAAGAAGTACACCCCTTAAATTCACAAGAAATATGACTGTGCCACAGTTTAAGTCTTTTTTCTAAATTAATTTCCATATTGTAAGTGAGAAATAATATAATTTTATTAGCATTTTTATGCCCTACTCTAAAAGAATTATCATCCATTATCTTTGGTATTCCTTTCCTAAGTTCTTAATGAAATATTTCTCAATTTTAAATAAAAATTTTAGAAACTTTAAAAACTTCTATAAGGTAATTTTGGATTAAAATGCTATTTTAAGAGTTAAAGGTTTCATCTCTTCAAATATATATTATCAAAATACCTACTACATAAGCACCAATAATCCTCCACCATAGTCTATTCTCCGTCTTTTCTTCTTGTTATAATGCCCTGTCCTACTCTAAAACCAGTAAGAACACAGCAATATTTGCTTGGTTTTTTATTTTGTCACAGCTATTACATTGTTTTGGTCTCTGAAGTTTAAGTAAGATCTTCCATTTGAAAATACTTACCATAATACTTCAGTCAACATGCTCCTTTTACAGTTGTCATTTCTGTTCATGAAAATAGCAAGATTTCATCATTTATTTAAACAGCTGGGTAGTATTTCATTGTGTTTATGTATGACAACTTCTTTTTATAGACTCATGTCAATAGACATACAGGTTGTTTACATATTGTAACTTTTTTTTTTTTTTTGGTTTTTGGGTCACACCTGGCTGTGCTCAGGGGTTACTCCTGGTTCCATGCTCAGAAATTGCTCCTGGCAGGCACGGGGTACCATATGGTGCACCGGGATTCGAACCGATGACCTTTTGCATGAAAGGCAAACACCTTACCTTCATGCTATCTCCCGGGCCCCATATTGTAACTTCTTAAAATAATGCAGCAAAGAACAAAAGAGTGCATCTAGTTTTTGGGATATCTGATATTATATTTATATAGGTACTTATACTTTCTGGATCATAAATTTGATATCTTTTGAACTGTAAAAAATTCCTATCATATGTTAGCTATAAATATTTGGTAAAATACTGAAATTCCAAAGACAGTGGAAACAAAGAATATAAGACCTGAAATCATTAAGAAATATGTCTGTTGATGGGACTGGGAGATAGATCTGGAAAGGAGAAGCTTCTGTTGTGGAGGGAAGCATCCAACCTGAAAAAGGAGGTGATCCTGAAAGGTAGTAAATTGTTATGTATTATACTCTATCAGCATCTGTATAAACCACAGTGTAAAGTGTCTCTTGTCAAAACAGATTGGTAACTGGGAAGTAAATGGGAGTAAGGGGAAGTAAATGTAGGTCATTGGTAGGAAGAAATGAACACTCTGAACGAATTGGTGTTGAACCATTGCATATCTGAAACCCATAATGAATAACTTTGTAATTTTATGACTAAATTAAAAATAATGCAGGGTCAGAAAGATAGCACGGCGGTGGGGCATTTGCCTTGTACACAGAAAGCCCAGATGGACCTGGCATTCCATATGTTTCCCCAAGCCTGCCAGGAATGATTTCTGAGCACAGTAAGGTGTACCTCCAGGTGTAGCCAAAAAAAAAAAAAAAAAAAAAAAAAAAAAAAAAAAAAAAAAAAAAAAAAAAAAAAAAAAAAAACCACACACACACACACAACAAAAAAGAAAGAAACATTTTGGAGGCTCCAGCGATAGCACGGTGGTAGGGCATTTGTCTTGCACACGGCCTACCCAGAGGGACCAGGGTTCAATTACTATCATCCCATATGATCCCTTCACCCTGTCATAAGTGATTTCTTAGTGCAGAGTCAGGTGTAACTCCTGAGCACCGCCGGAGTGTGACCCAAAAACAACAGCAAAAAAGTGAATGCATATTGCTATAATTTGAGTTCCTAGTAGAAGTGTGCAAGATTTTCATTTTCTTAACAATCTTATTAACTCTTGTGTTTTTGTTTGTATGCTGTATATATGCTGTTTTCAATGCTTTCAAAGATGTTTCATCTTTATTTTGACTTGCATTTCCATGGTATAAGATGAAATTATACATATAATTTAAATTTTTCATGTCTATATTTATCTATCTAAATGACCATTCTATCCACATTTAGATTGCATTTATGATTTTTTGGTTGAGTTCTTTATTTCGAGAGCAATACTTTCCATATGTAAATTTTGCACATAATTTGTCCTATTCAATGAGATTACTTTTTTATTTTATTTATTTATTTATTTATTTATTTTTCTATAGAAGAGAATCTAACTTGATATATTTTCACCCTCTATTTCTTTCCTATGTCAATAAAATTATGTTACCAAAGACATGACTAAGGCCACATGATAGACTATATGTCCTGTTTTATTCTACATACTTTATTGTTACAAGCTTTGTGTCTATATCTCTAATTCATTTTAAATCAAATAGTGGTTGTTTCATTTTTTTTTTTTTGCATGTGGCACTGTCTCTTTTAACTCTGCATTTCATGCCTCAGATTTTCACCGTCCTTTATTCATGGTTCTAATTTTAAATTAAAAGGAAGAAAGGACTCTAATTGGTCAGGTTTAATAAAAGAATTTACCGGCCCTAGAATTACTGTGGTCAGAGAGTGTGTTATTACATTTGTCTGTTTGAAACACAGCCATCTTAGAGAGATCTTTGTGGCTAGTAAAATGAGGTCATGCAAGATTATGGCATCTCAGATTTGGACATAGCTGGAGAAAGCAATGAATAATTCCACAGGGAAAAAAAAGAGAAAAACTATTTCCCAAAATAAGGTAAATTGAGCAAATCAAATAATATATTACTATGTTCTTCATTACCAACTTGTATTCACAATACATATCCAAATATGTATACATGTATATGTATAAGTATACACACATACATGCATATATATTTGGGCTTGGGAGATGGCTTAAAGGACTAGAGCACATGTTTTTCATGTGGGAGTTCTGATTTTTATTCCTTTCACTGCTTGTTGTGTTTCATCCTACACATTCAAAATAAAAGTATATTATATATGAATAAATGTTATATGACAGTTATATAGAATATCAAATGTTCTCTTATAAGTCATTTAAAATGTGTAATGTGTGGGGCTAAAGTGATATTACAGCAAATAGAGAATTTTCCTGGCATGTAATGGAACTGGTTTATCCCTCATGGTTCCCAAGTTTAAGCTCTCAGAAACACTGGTTGTGCCCCCAAAATAAAGTAAAACAAACAAAAAAAAGTGAAATTTTATTAGTAAGAGATAGGCAAAGAAGAAAGGAAGCAGAAGTTATCAACCTCTTTGGCCTATCATCTCCTTTTCACAAAAAATAAAACTGCTCAGTGCATCCCCAGGAATTGATCTCCTTTAAGCCAAAGAAGAGAAAGTTCTTCCCAATTACTCCTATTGCTACTATAGATTTAACTAGTAGGTTCTAGTGCCCCCTTGGGTATAGAATCACCCAGTCTAGAAAACTGTCTACTAGCTTCATTCTTTAGAGTAAAATCTGATAGATTTTCCAATTCAACCCACTGTATGCATCAATATATAAAAATAAGTTTATGGGGTATACAACATCAACAAATGAAAACTTAAAATTATAAAATCACATTAGTAGACACAAGAAAATATTGTCAAAGATAGATTTTAAAAATTAATCTTAGTTTTCTCATCAACTGATAATTTTTTTTTTTTTTTTTGGTTTTTGGGCCACACCCGGTGACGCTCAGGGGTTACTCCTGGTTATTCACTCAGAAGTTGCACCTGGCAGGCACGGGGGACCATATGGGGAACCGGGGGATCGAACCGCTGTCGGTCCTAGGTTAGCACAGGCACCTTATCTCCAGCGCCACCGCCCAGCCCCCTAAACTGGTAAATTTTTAATGTGAGAATCTGAAGGAGCATCTAGGCCTTAGGTATTATTTTTACAAATGTAATGTGTTGTGTCTATGATATTTAATCCTTACAGAAAAATTATAAAGTCAAACAACTCACTACATGGCAGAGGGTTAACCTTAAAAACAGGTGAACTTAGGACAAAACACATAGTACCTAGGGCCCCTGTCTTGCATGTGACCAACCCATGTTTTATCCAGAATATTTCATATGGTCCTCTGAACGCCAAGAGTTATTCCTATGTGCAGAGTCAGGAGTAACCCCCAAACACCACTACTTGTGCCCCATTTCCCAACCTCCTGGAGGAAAAAAAAAAACAGCAAACTCGAGACCAAAGCAATAAAATTGCTAAGTCACATGACTTGAATATGGCTGATCCAAGATTGATCCACCATATCATATAATCCCCTGAGCACTGCCAAGAGTATCCTCAAATAATAAGCCAGTAAACTTAAAAGTTAGGTGTGGTTCACCATAATACCCGCCAAAATAAACAAGGCATGTAAAAAGAAGCAGAGCATGTGTTTAAAACAACTTTTATTGAGAGAGAGAAGAGAGAGAGAGAGAGAGCAATAAGGCAAGTGGAAGGAAGATAGCAGAGATGAGATAATAAGAAAAAATATGTAACTGATTTATAAATGAGATGTGAGTAATGGATGTAGTGTGTCCAATCTGGCCCAAACCTTGACATTACTCTAACCAGGTAACCTGGTTTTAAACTTAGCTTTTTTTTTTTAAGTGTCTAGTTTTATTGTGAGAGCATAAGGTTCACAATTCCAAAATTGTGGGTTTGAGCTTCATGTTTCCTGGGTATTTTATGGCAGGTTGAGGACAATAAGAGGGTAGAGAGACATAAGAGCAGACAGAGAAAGGTATTGTTACCTAAGTATGTACACAAATAAGTGGTGCATGTGCAAGTGGACATACTCAATTCCCACACTTAATTATCTGAAAACATACATACACACAATCAAGGTTATGTGAAAAAAATAGGCAAGTCATTATTTATAAAGCCTCTGTAATGTGGCCCTAATAATTCCAGTATTGTGACTCTGCTGTTCACTTTTTTTTTTTTTTTTTTTTGGTTTTTGGGTCACACCCGGCAGTGCTCAGGGGTTATTCCTGACTCATGCTCAGAAATTGCTCCTGGCAAGAACCGAGGACCAAATGGGACTCAGGGATTCCAACCAATGACCTTTTGCATGAAAGGCAAACGCCTTATCTCCATGCTATCTCTCCAGCCCCTGCTGTGCACTTTTGATGGCTGTCTTCAATTAAAGTTATTTGCATTGATTGTCCTGAGATTTTGAATACTGGAACAATAAATATTTTTATATATTAAATCACTAAAAATGTGTGATAAGAGAAGTGGATGAAATTTGAGACAGGGAGCCATAGCAATATTTCCTGAGATTGGCACTTTTCATCTGACATTTTGTTTAGGGCCGGATGACAAATGGCCTGGGATTAGTTTTGAGTCTTTACTACCACACATGTGAGTGAATGAGGAATCCCTGGTGGAGAAAACTATATAGCCAATAACTAATTGTAACAGCTGGGAATTTAATATATTTTTTCAATAAAATGTCAGAGAAAAGTAGCTGAAAACACATTTGAGTAATTTTTGGTCATCAGATTCAAGGCATATCAAATAATATCAAATATACCTTGCTCTTTTACAACTCCAAATAATAACAACCACAACTTCTTAAATATGATCAGTACCATTAAATTGAAGCATTATATTTAGCACATGCTAAAGACTGCTGTGTGTGTCACTCATTTCCTTTTGTTGTTGTTATTGTTTTTGTTGTTGTTTTGGGTAACACCCGGTGGCGCTCAGGGGTAACTCCTGGCTATGCGCTCAGAAATCGCTCCTGGCATGGAGGTTTTAGGTCAACTCTTGCAAGGCAAACACCCTGCAGCTTGAGCCCCTGCTCCGGTCCTGTCACTCATATCTTATTTAGAAGAGCATGAGACTTCAATGCCATGGTTGTAGATATGAGCTCTATATTTGGTGGGCATTTATTAAAAGTGATAGAATAAA